>VZTO01022514.1:0-49588 GCA_013400615.1 Syrrhaptes paradoxus
AAAAAAAATGAAGAATTGCAAAAAAACTAGGACAAATGGTACAGTTATGCATGACCATTGCATCCTAAATTGTGTTAGCTGGATATTTCATTCCCATTTACCGTTTTTTTTTCAGTTGTTACGTTAGGGAGATGTAATAGAGCAGGATTAGATTGGTGCTATATGTACCCAGCAAATCCTCAGTGTGACATACTGATATAACACCCTGTAGACACCACTTCACCTTCGGCTGGAACACGATTTGCCTGGAGGCTGGTGGTGATAAGAGATGTATGAAGATAAACATCAATTAGAGCTACATGGGAATTTTTCCTCGTAATAGAGAAAGCAAAGAAAATGAATTTATAATTTTTTTCTAGACCCATATTTTAGAAAAAAAATCCATAGAGAAATATAGATCAAAGTAATTACACATGGATTACTGTTGAACTCTTAATTAAAAATATAATGAGACATTAAGTTATTTCTTTAAAAATAAAAAAGTTTCTGAAAGGAAAATATCAGACTTCTCCCTAAATCAGAATTTCACTAGAATTTATACTTGTCTAATAATGATGCTGATATAATGTCAGCTGTAATAATGAGCTGACATTTACTGATAAAGAAACATTTCCCTAGAAGTTTGCTGTTCTGCTGTGGTCTGCTGGTAAAACATCAAAGACTTCCTCCCCCAGCCCAGGGCTGCAGGGCTGACAGAGTTCAGGCTCTGTGCAAGCAGCGTGTGAGGGCAGGAGGATGGATTTGATCCCAGCTTCCTTTCTAGCACGATGGAAGATGGATGTGTGGAAACCAGCAGTCCTTCCCACGCTGAGCCATGTGTTTTTTGTGCTAGGTTCAGTGGTCTCATCTTCTTTTTTTCTCCCACACAGGGACCTAATTGGATTAAAAAAATATATCTTTTTTTTTTAATCTGCTGTGATCAATGTCTCAATTGGTTGAACTTCTCCACTGGCTCTGGCAAGCTGGCCTGCTGTGTGTGCTCACATATTTGCTTCCACGTGATGCCTCCTCAGAAAAATGCCTTGAACAGTTGCCCATCACATCCTCCGCATTGCTAATTGGAAAAAAAAAAGGTCTCATTTAATCCAGATCTTGGTGGCTGCACTGAAAGATAAACCATGCTTTGGCAATGATGTGGTTTACCTCAGTTACCAGCTGATACAAATTCAACAGCTGCTAATTGTGGCTTTTCTGGTCTCTGGGATTTGTGCTGTCGCTTGGTGTGGCTCAAGTTATGCACAGGTTTTAGTCTGGGGCATATAATCCAAAATATATAATAGAACAACTTTCCTTTGGGGAGAAAGGGAGAGGAATTCATAATACAATCTAACAAAGTAGCACTTTTCCATTTCCAATTAGTGTTGTTCTACAATAAAGCCGCCTTTGTCTGCAGTGATAGTTAGGAGAAACTCAAATAAATTAGAACATATGAAGCCAGAATATCAATAAGGTTCTGCTCTATGTGGGATGCTTAGGAAATGAAAAACAGAGTAGATTAGCGTTGGTCAAAAGCATGGATGAAAGAAGAGCAATAAATTCCAAGAGCAAATGTAACCAGATACAATGATACTTATAACGAAGCAAGGTCAATTGTTGACTGAAACAGTTTAGTATGGGTAAATGGAGAATAAGTGAGACTTGGAGTCTTTATTCTATGAGTCTTTAAACCATTTAAATAACACCAGCAAGACAAGCTGGTGTTTCATGTTACCGAGTAATATGAAATAGAAAAACAAAAGATGGGTTTTCACCTATAGAATAATGGCAGTTTTCTAAGTTCACTGAGATTACTGCTTTGGGGACCTTAATGAAATACAAAAATGTAAAATGTCAAAAGATAAGTAATTTAACAAAGCAGAAGAAAATCTCATCTCAGGGACATCTTAAATGTGAGGGAGATGAACAGTAATATTTGAAAGCAGTAAAGCTTTCAAGGCCCCCCAAGTCTGTTTCCTGGACAGCCGTGCAGCCACAAATGTGCTGTCCAGCATAGCTGCAGCAAGCCTGGCAAAGCTCTGCTCATGCTGGGCTCTGTCTGCTGGGGCTGAGGGATGTAACGAGTGATTCCCATTTGAGCTTGAAGGCTGCAAAACAAGGGCAATCTCTGCAGTGCCTTGCTGTTCCCACTATGATATCAGTATTATGCTGTGAAGCATTAAAATGCCCAATAATCCTGCTTTCTTCTCTCCGGCTGGGCGCAGTGATGATTGTATGCTAGATTGCAGGGAAAAAAACATATAAATTAGCATTTCAAAATGGTCATAACGCTTTGCTGCACTGGCTTGCAATCTTCCAAAGTGCTTTACCAATACTGCTTACTGAGTCTCAGCACAGGGATGAGCCAATACTGTCAGTACGCACATCTCGCAGGCAGGTGCGTGCACACAAAGGAATGGTTATGGTAACTGGTTCTAGCATATTCACATGTGTGTTCGCTTTGTCTCTTCATGACTGCTGTAATTTTTGGTCTGATTGCTATAGCAGTCTGCCTATACCAAGCCTACCTCCCATTTGCACGTGGCCAAGGATGTCTTTGTGTAAATCCAGCTCACCTGTAAATGAAGCTGTCACAGGACTATGCTCTAGCAGGGCAGAGGAGTGGTTACACGCTGTACTTGGGCAGATCGACTATGGAGGGAGAAACCTTTGGTAGGGAAGCCAAGTACATATCTGTAGAGGAGAGGTAGCTCCCTGCTCAGTGGAGGAAGCTTTGGCCTGATCTTGCATGTCAGCACTTACAGGATGAGTTTGGAAGACCTGTCAGCAAAATTAGTTTTGGCAGCTCAGTGTACCCTGGCCCATAACAGCATGATGCCTCAAACAAGGAATGCACGCTGTTTGGCGTTTCAGCTGGTGTGGGAGGCAGCTCTCCATCAGAGATATTAAGTTGACAGAAATGCTGCTTTCAAACATTTTCTGGGGAAAACCTGATTTCCCAAGCATTATGTGTTTGACTGTCTTACAGCTGCAGTCCACTAGAAAAAATCAGAAGGCAATGAACGGAGCAGGGATTTTGTTTGTCTGAGCAGATGAGAATAATTTATATGTACAAGCTATTTATAGAAAGGCTTCAGCAAGCTAATTAATTGTTTATAGGGAGAACTTTAAAGAGCATAACCTGAGATCTGACATTCTGTGTAATAACTATAATTAGAGATGAGCTGGAATCAAAAATCAGGATGTGAACACAGATATATTTTGGGAAAGTTTTGAATCTGATCCAGGTCTCAACTGTGCAGATTTTTTGCAGCCATTAGGATAGGCTGGAATGAAATCCTGGGTTGGAATTTGGCCTTCTGTGTTTTGATAAAGTGCAAATCTGGATCCACGTTATGTGATTACGGCCAGCTCCTAATTAGCATCTGGCATACTAGGGGAACAGAATTAAATGGGGTTGCTATGCCTTTATCGACACACATTTATTTGGTGTTTTGATTTATTTTTTTTAAAGTAACTCAGAAAATCTTACTGAGTTATGCGTTAGGAACTTGGAAGGTTAGCATTGACATTTGTAAAGTGATTATCAAACTTCTAAATTATTTTAGAAATAGCCTAATTTCTGTTAAGTCCTCGTGAGCTTCATAATAAAGGAGTGGTTTATTGGTGTTTTCTAGGTCTTGAGGAGTAGTGGAAAAGAATTTGAATGCTCAGCTTAGAAAGGTAGTGGAGGCATAGACACTGCTGTCTAGCACTTGCTACTGCTCCTGACTCCAGTGCAATAGTACCCGGATATTTTGAAAATTGTTTCTGATTCTAAAGTCAACTACTATGTGCTATATAAATAAATATACAATAGTGAACCAGATGAAAGACCAATTCAGGAGCCAGAGAATTATATCTCAGTCAAATGTTTATCTTAGCCAGTGCATCTCAGTTTATATGAGATATCTCTAGGCAGAAAGAAAATGCATCCAAGGAAAGTCTACATCCTGCCTGGATATTTCAATTAGTTAGCAAATATACAACTGAATTTCAGATTTTGTTGGTTTTTCTTCCATGTACCAGAGGTAATTGCTGAAGAGTTTATGATACTTTGCAGAGGGTACAGGAGAGCTTGGAAGACCCCTATCTCTGCACAGCAGCTAATCGATTTCTTCAGGCAGATCCAGAAGAGCTGGCAGGGTGGGGGCAGTGGCACAGGCAAGCACTCTTGCTTCTGCAGCCAGCACGGCCGGTGGACTGTCGGATAACAGGGGACTTCCACAGAGTTGCTACACATTTGGGTCAAGTAAGACCTTATATGAGCAGTTCTGACCACGGCTGTCCAATGTTCAGCATCGCATAAGGAAGACCCTCACACCCTGCAGTGCTTTTAAATCAGTAGCTACAGGCACTGTTGATGCTGTTTCGCTCTTGCTTTCATCCTCTTCAGCCCAGACTTTTTTTTTCTGGCTGCTGTGGCTGAGCTTATGCTTCCTTTTACTTTCTCTCTTAATTTCTTCTCCTATTTTATTATGGATCTAAACCTTTTTGCATGACAAATGTGAGGCTATTTTCAGGTTGCTGTCAATGCATTTCCAGACAAACAAACCTCCTTTCACAGGAGCAGTTCCTGAGCTGCACAGTCTTCTCCTCTGGGAGCTGCAGCTTTAGGCAGTCAGGATCTTCGCTCATCAACTGCTCCCTCCACGTTCAGCACATGCTAGGAACCACCAGTTTGACCCAGAAGATGATATTGTTTTCCCTCATGCTTGTCACAGACAATATTTTGTGCCTTGGGGCACCTTCTCCGACACCTACATCTGTCACTATGAAAACATTCTTCCACCGCAGTGGCTTGGAAGGGTGGCGGTTGTTTTATGCAACACCAGCTGAGCTGCAGATCTGAACCACCTCTCCAGAGCACTGCTGCTGACCTGGAACTATTCATCATTCTTGTCTTCTTCAGTGAAATTGCAAGTCTGTCTAATAAGGACCACACACATAATCTTTTATTTATGTAATGGTCTATTTATCAATGTGAGGTGAGAATTTGACCTTCTTATACAAACTTCAGTATTCCCAAGATGTGTCAAGATCTAGTTTCCTCTTGCAGCTCAGCCCTTCCTAACCCCCTTTAGCATTTTCATTGCTCTTTTCATTATGTAGCTAATTAAGCCATGCCCACATATAAACACCATTACGGAGTTTACCAGCTAGTGAAAAGTTCTCCGAGATACATATAGATACACTTATATAAATATATATGTGCATACACTGATATATAGTATGTGCAGCATGGGATTTTTTTTCTGAAGTAGGTTGTAGTTGAGTTCCTACATCTGCAGAAGATTGCCTCAGTCTCCGTTATTAAAGCTTTTGGCACAAGAATCAATTTTGGTAAATGTTACCTTTTCATATAGATGGATGATTTTTGTAGAAGATATATCTAGAGCCAAAGAAGAAAATGATATGTAGAGTTTACTTTTGGAAAATGTTCAGAAACATGGCAATATGCAAAATTTAGGTTTTCAGGAAAAAGAGTAGGACTGTGCATGTAATTCTTCCTTCCAAAATCAGGTGAGGTAATACTTGGAGCATTAGATTTCACTACAGTCTCTTTTTCAGAGTGTAGCAGAGCCTGGAGAACCACAACAGGTTCTCTTCACTGTGGAAGAACACAGTGAAGTATTCATCAGTAGGGAGGGAGTGTAAAAAAGGGAAAAAAGCTGAGGTTCCTTTCAGATATTGATAACAAGAAAAAAGAAGTTAATTGCCATTTTGGATATTTTAGAATTGCAGGGTAAATGCCTCGAGTGAAATACCAGTATTTCAACATTTAGGGTAATTATTGCAGCAGAGCTTCTTCCTGAATCCTCATTTTTTTTGGCATTGATCATATTCTGACATTTTGTTTGGTCTAAAGTTTCTTACAGTTGATTGCTACCAAAAGAAACCAAGTATTTTTAGGTTTGCTATTATTTGTACAAAATTCCTTCAACCACTTATGAATTATGTGAATATGAAAAACAAATATAAGCTCTTCGTTATAATCCTAATTGAGTTGTAATACTCTCCCAATGGGTACTTCTCTGTCCCTCTAGGAAATTAAATCCCTTAAAAAATCTAACCCCTAATCCACTTATTTTCTTTTGAAAATCAAATTAGGCAGCCCAGTGTGCTTTTGGGTACCTAAGTACCTTTGTAATCCAAACCCAGGTCATGTCCTGAAGTGAAACTGCAATTGTGTGTCCTGCTTAGCCCGTGTGAGCTGCTGCCTACGTGGGGGCTACCTCTGTGACCGTCTGCCTCCTTTCTTCCCCCTTCCCTCCTCCTGAAGACTACCTGCTGCCCTGCCTGTGCTGGTCATAGCTGCTTGGGAAACAAAGTTGTTTTCTCTGATGCATGAGCCAGCCCATCAGTGGCAGTGGATTGAAGAGGCAGAGGAAAGTTAAGGTTTGTAGGTGGAGTTAGTGTCTTTTATTGGACCAAAGTGCTATAGCTAGAGCCTGTATTGTGTTTGCAAACTTGCCTGCTTCTGTATATCAAGCTAATGAAAGTTATTACCTCTCCCTGTTAACCTGACCTTATTTTCTTTAGAGCCAAATCAGCAGGGACAGTGGTGCTTAGAACTGATGCTGGAGTTCGGTTCCTTCCATTTGAGGAGGTCCCTCTTTCCCTGCGGAGCAGCCAACCCACTGAGCTGCAGCAGCTGGGCAGTAACTCACTGCCTCCCTTTAGCTATCCTGTTTTAAATGGAGGAATTAAAGATTCCAGATTGAGGAGGGAGGAAAACTGTGGTTGTGGGATGGTGGTGACCCTGGCTCCCAGCCTGCTCCAAGGGCTGCTCATGAATATCACAGGAAGAACAGTTGCTGCATAAATTGCGAGAGGGTCCTTGGAGTGAATGCGATGCTGAGTGCTCTTGGATCTTTTTCTTAAGCTTTTGCAGTTGTATTCCATCTCTAATTATGAGTGGAACTAAATCCTGAAGAACTCTGGAAGGCTGCAGTGAAAGAGAGCTATGCTACAGTGGGAAAGGGGCGGCTTTCACTCTTGCTGGCTTCCTTTCTGTCTCACGTCTCAATTAGACACATGCTCCCCAAACTTCAAGTGGAGATGGGAAAGCATGCTTCTTCCGTTCACACGCGATGGTCTTTTGTTATGAAAATATCTGTTAGCCTTTTTCCAGCCATGGCTGCATGGATGGGTAGCTCTGTTGGTTTCAGAGTTGTCAATACAAAGGTCAGTGATGTGAAAACAAATGAACAAAACATTTCTCTTGGAGTTCTTGGATCTGTGCAAGATGTGTATGGAAAAAGTGCTCACTGGTTTGCAGTTGGAGGTAATGTGAGTATGTGAACCTGCCTGGGCTCTCTTAGCCGGAGTCCTTATCTGACAGAAAGGTCAGAATTGTATTTCCTTGTAGGAGTTCAAAATCCCCTGTGGAAGAGGAGAAGGGGTGTCTGTGTTCGGGGAAAAAGAGGTCTGGTACCGATTCTGGCACACATCCAGATAGAGGGGCTTGCTGTGGCTGTGTCACTGGGACATCAAAGTCTTTTTCCAACTCATTGGTGTCTGTATTGATAACCTGCCTGAAAATCTTTCTAATGTTACCAAGGCCGAATAACAAATGGCAGATGTGACATTTAGCATTCAGTACTGCAATGTCTTCCTTCTATCGCCAATATCTACCCTACAATCTCCTTACATAACAACTGAGCACCTCATGATATGTGGTATTTGTCCTTACGCTGATCTTCCGAGGCATGCGATGCTCTTTTACAGTTGAGCTGGGGCTTGTCTGTAGCTGTCTGAAACATTGGTGTCCAGCCTGAGCAATTTGTTCAGCACAACTGCTTATTGTGAGAGATGCTCTTCCAGAAAAAAAATCCCTCCTGTCCTGAGGCAGATGGGGCCATCACCTTTTGGAAGTATCCATCGCTCAGTATTGACTATAAAAGGAGTTTCTGCAAAAAGATTACATAAAAGAACAAGGAATTGTGGCGTCCTGTGTAGTAAGCACTGCAATGCTGACCAACCTGCCATTCACTTTGGCTTTCAACCCATTTGAAGAACAATATATTGGTGATTATTACAATATTGTGACACTGATTTAGTGAGCTTTATTTGTTTTCTCTACCCCTTTTCTACTCTTTATAGTGGGAAGGAAAAATCATAAAATATGGCGGTATGCCCATATAGTAATGCAACCATTTGTGTCCTGTCAAAGTGCTGTTTTCATCTTTGTCTTGAAAATATCTTTATTCTCTTACTGGCTGTGGCCTTACAGGCTTCTGTTTTTCTGACCACATATTTAACATAAATTACCAGCCTCAGAGGGGATATGATGGCCTGTCTATGGCTGCTTTAAAAGGTGTTTCATGTTTAAAGAAAAAAAATGTGAATTTTGGCAGATTTAAACACAAAAGGACCTTTTAAAAAAATTTGCATTTCAATACAAAAGTACTCTTATTGGCCCTGAGTCATTCTGGTGTTTACATATGTGCTCCCAGCTCCAGGAGCACAGTGGTTCCAGTCTGCCTGCAGCAGTTCCTGCTTGCTTAAAGGAGCTGTGAGTGAGCTGAGTCACCTCCAGCCATTAGAATTTCAATGGTCAAAATGCAGAAACTTCATTCAGAGTGTCACCCACACAGGAATTCTGGGTTTAGGCAGCACCTGTGTGCTCTGGAAAATTTTATCCTAATTGTGGCAGCCCACCCCAGCTGGGCCCGTGGGCACTCCCTTGGGTGATGCTGGCATGGCTCCTGCCTAGCCATCAGCCCTGGGGTGTCTCGCTTCTGCTTAACCCACAGAGGTCCACACAGGATCCCTGCTCCAAGAGGAATCAGCCCATAACCACTGGGATAAGGTTACTACGCTTGCACCTAGACTGTTTCCCTGAGGTCTCTGCACTGTTTCCCTCAGCACCCCATGTGGGATGGGCTTGAGCAGGGCTCCCTCCCGGCAGACTCTGTGCCGGGGACGAGATGCCAAGGGTACCTGGATCATATACTCATTCAAGCTTTCATTACTTTCTCCTAATTATGATTGTAATTTTTTTTAATCTGCAGAGATTTTTACAGTTGTATTGAGATTCTTTATCTCCTTTGTGTGTACTTATCCTTTGATGATCTATGTGTAGTGTTAGCTACCTCTCCTTTAATTACACCTTCCTGGTTCTTCAGCAAATCTTTTAAGGCAACATTAATCAACTGAATTTGGAACAGAGAGCACCTGAGGTGTCTCATGCAAACCCTCAGATTGAATTTAAATTGTGCTCTCAGAAATGAAAGGCAATTTCCCAAAGATTTTTTTTTAAATTTAACTTCAAAGCCTCCCAAGTATATTTTATTTTGATACATCTCTAAAAGACCAACCTTTTTATTGCCGATATATTCTGCTCTTAGATGTATTCCGTTTACACCTGTAAGGCAGAAAAGGATCACTACTCTGTCACACAACATTTAAGAAGTTTCGAGTATCCACCTGGGAATGATAAAAAAGCTACAAGCTTGTTGCAAGAGAGTGTATTTTATATATCCATAAAGAAAAGATATTTTCTGGCTAAAGTGTTGTTGTGTCTTAATATGTACTGATGATCTTTTTTTTGGTTTGTGGTGGGGTGGGTTTTTTTGTTTGGTTGGTTGATTGTTTGGGTTTTTTTTGTTTTGTCAAGTTAGTCACTTTTCTTGCAAAAATAAAGTGATTTTACATTGGAAAGGAGGCAGTATAGAGATTCACTTTACTGTTTGACAGCTGTGGCTTAGAAGGTTGGCAGCAGAAATCGTACGTGAGAATTCATCACAAATCTCAAACTCAGGAAAAAGTTGCACTTTGGTATTTCTGAACCATCACAAAATTGATGAGAGCTTGCCCTTTAAGTGCAGGTCAGCCTGAATCTGCCCTTCAGCAAACTCAGGTGGATTCATCTTGATTTACATCGGACTTGTGGAAATCAGCGGGAGGTTTAGAGTGAAACAGACTTTGCATCATGTGTTAACAGCCATTTGATGGTGTCTGCAGGAGATTTGAAGTTGCAGCTGAACTAAGGACATAGTAAAAACTTAAAAGCACATACTCCAGGACCTTTCTCTGTTGAGACCGCTCTTTGCTCCAAAGAGGGAAACCACTCTTCTGGTTTCCATTTACCTTCACTAAGGTAAATTATGGGGCTATTTTTGCCCCATAAGCTGTGGATACCACAGTTAGCTTTACTTTACAAGGAGGAGGTAGATTTCGCTCTTTAACTTACTTGCATGGAGACATAAATTAGGATTCTGTTCAGATCGATGTCATCTTTGTTCCTTACGTAAAACTTAGAAAAAGATGTTCTGGCATACCCCAATATAGCACACCTGCCAGAACGGGTTGGGGGGGCGGTCACCAGGGTGGGGTAATGCAGTTGAGTAGTTTCTGGGAAAGGAGGTGATGAGACACAGAGTCCATGAGGGGAGAACATTCGTGTCATTTTATATTGTAGGATGGGTAGAAAGGATCTTAACATAGACATAATTTGTCCTGAATGTATTGACAGAACAGAACCATCAATTCTTTTCATCTGACTCATTCCTCTGACAAGTTACTCTGTAGGTTGTAGCTGAAGCAGGGCTGTCCCCNCTACTCTGTAGGTTGAAGGTTTTGAAATTAGAAACCCCTTATTTCCTGTAGCTGAAGCAGGGCTGTCCCCTGAAATGAAAGCCACACTTTTTTCCTTAGCTCTCCAAACCTGCTTCTCCTGGCCACAAGAAAGCTGCATGTAAAAATACAGACAAGTAAATAGAAAACTTGAGATTTTTATTAGCAAATTTAGGACCAAAAGTAAAAAGCTGTAGGGGGGGGAAAAAAGTCCTCTTACTTAATGGCTGGATGTATTAATGAATAAAGGACTTTGGAACTAGAGGTGTTAGTCACAGGCTATGACAGATACCGGTGTGCTTGAGCATCAGGCTACAAACATTAAACCTGTCATGTATTGTAGTTTTATTCTGACTTCTTAGAAATGATGAGTTCGTGACTCTTCAGCATGAGGTTCTAACACTGTGTCAGTGAAGCACTACTTCTGCACTTTTATCATATGTATGCTGATGGATCTACAAACAAGAGCAGCAGAGCAAACTCCTGTAAATCTCCCTGACACAGCTTTTTCCCCCTTCTTTTTCTATTTTCTTTTATTTGCCTCGCTCAAGAGTGCATTAGAGCTGTAAAAATAAAGAAACTTTTATAAGGACTTCCTGGGCTTTAGTGTTTAGTTTTTATGATATACTTTTCAACTGCTAGAGGAGTGCTCATCCTGGGCTTTCAGCACCCTTGAAAGCTTTTTTTTTTAAAACTGTAGCAGTAAAATTGCAGTAACCCCTAGGGAGGGGTCTATGTGGGCTGGAGTTTCTGTTGTGCTGCTCCCTTGCTGGCTCTGTCTGATGCCAGCTACTTGCATCTCACTAAGTGAGGTGGAAAAAGAGGAGTTAAGAAGCCGAGCTGGGACCTAGGCTCAGGGAGCACGCACCCAAAGGTTAGGAAAATTGTGCCTATGGTATTAGAAATGTATCGACGTTTTCAGAAATAATTCATAGTAGCATCTGTGCTATGTAATGGCCCATGAAGCCAATAGATATGTTAGCTGGCACAGCTTCTGTGTGCTTCAGTAGCTTTAGATTAGAGTATGTTTTCTTTGAAATGACAGGAATTATTTGGTTGGGAAAAATAGAGAGATCTTTACGTTTTAATAGCACTATTGCAATAATTTGTGTTTGTTAGGGCTGTATTGCTTTGCCTCAAGACACATGTGGATTGTGCTGAAAGTGTGGTGTGGGTAAACTATGCTAAATACTGAAAACTTCCTAAAGCTAACCCACAACTTCTTGTTAGACATCACATCGGGGGGTCAAAAATGTTCTCAACATTCTCTGTGCACATTTTTGTGGAAGGAGTATGTAAGTAATGTGGGTTAGATTTCACTCTCATTCATAGTTACCCTCTGGCAAAAAAACCCACTTGAATTCCCATGTGAATTTAAACCTGTGGCTGTATTTGATTCAATGGTAATGTTCAGTTATTTACAAGCACATGGAATATAGGACAGGCAGTGAGTTCCAGTCCTGCAAACAAAACGTACTCGTATGTCTGCGTTCTTGAAGTCACTGATTTTGTTTGTAAAGATACTTCCCTAAGATCCTTTGTAGAATCTTGAACTGAGAAGACTTCTGGTATAAGAAAAACTGAAGCGTTTCTGTGTGTTGAATACTATCAGCTGACACCACTAGGTATTAGTGTGTAACCGAAGATAATTAAACAGTAATAGATGGGCACATGTGTTTGTATGTAGTAAAAAAATAACTTTTAAACTATATAAACTACTTGGTCCCTAGGATGGGAGAATTCATTTAAGAGTGAGGGCGCATATGTTGTAGTGTAGCCTTCTCTCAGTTCAGTGCTGCACTTTGTCAGCTTGAAGTGTGTTTACTCCAAATCCACATGTTTATGCAAAGATGGTTCATGAATTCTGCATACCAGGTGACACCATCTATGCACATTCCCGTTATAAAATGTAATTGTGTTAGTTAGGGGAGGGAAATCAGATTTTTTTTTTTTTTAGGACTGTCCAAGAGTGTTTATTTCCATATTTTTCATTTTTCCATTTCTTTTGTAAAAGCCAGGAACAGAAGCCAATTTAAGCTATGCCCATATTGTGTCCCTGGCACCAGAGAAATAAATCAGTAGCATTTTACTGAGACAATATGTAAATACAGCTCAACCTTCCCCACACTGATCACTTGATTGCCAATTTGGCCTCTGTGCAAGTACAGAGTGGCAGAAATAATACTTCTTTAAAACTCTTGTGCCACCACCATTCAGCTCTGTGTATATTGAGCATTTTTCTGTTTTTAATTAGTGGCTTTGATATTAAGCCAATTGGCAAATATTTATTTGATGAAGATCCTCCATTCATTAGCAAAATGAGAAAAAATGAATCTATAATAGCATATAACTGCTCCATTAAGCAGCATTAGCTATCCATTTGAGAGCTAATAATGTAAAATACAATTTTCCGACCACCAGATGTTGATGAATAAACTGGTGCTAAATTGGTGGCAGTAAAGCAATAAACAGGTCAGAGGTCAATTAGTTCCACCAGAAAGAAACAGCCCACTGGGAAAATGGCAGCAACACCGTGATGGATGTTTAGGGGGTGACTGACTGGTGCTTTTTTCAGAATTATGTGCACTCATCTGAGAGAGACTGTGATTTAGGCCAAATTCATTCTTATACTACAGGTTACCCTTGTTTCTTACCGCAGCAAAGCGAGGTGGTCTCAGCCAGGTCTGGGGGCTGTGGCAATGCTATCCCCCTCCCCAAGCAGCCGACAATGCTGGATGGTGATTTTGGCCCCACTGGAAGCGATGGACAAACAAAATCCAGTCATCCTCCCTGGGACTGAGAGTCTCCTCAAGTGCCTTGTCCCGTAAGATATTTGGGTATGATTCAGCTTGACATGCCCAAGAGAAAGCTCCTGTGCCTCTCCTTAGGTACCAATCCAAGAAAAAAAAAAATTCTTGCATGTAATTCTATTCTTTGAGAGGAAAACACCGCAGTACATGCCGAGCTTTGATTTCAGGTTACTTGAACAAAGGAAGATGAGAGCTACAAGATGAGACAGCTGAGCTGGAGGACCCAGCAAGGGTACATAAGATGAGAGCTGAGAAGTAGCCCCATGTTACAAAAATCACCGATTGTACCACTAACTTTGTGCGAGTAATGGATGCTTGTGCAGGGAGGATCACAGCTTCTGCGCTGTTCCTTTCATTTTGTGCAATTAAGATACTCAGAAGGAGCGAGTCAAGTTTTCTGTTCCAATACCTCTTTTTGAAATAGTGCTACAGAAATTAATCAACTCTTTTTTTTAAACATCCATTTTATTCTGACCTGTCACCTTTCCTTACAGCACCAGCAAGTAATTCTTTTGCACACTGCATTAAACTATGTTAATATATTCCACAAATCATTCCCAAGGTTTGCTGCATTATGTTGAGCAGAAATGTGATGTGACAGAGATTAGAGAGGAGACAATGCCTGCACCTTTTTGAAGATGCTCTCCAGCTCTAATTAAGAAGTCTTAGAAAATACTCAGTCTCTACAACCAGTAGTACTCTAGGCCTTACAGTGGCCTTTATTTTCATTTCCACTTGTCCTCCAAAAAGTCCAGTCATTTTAGGACAGTGTTGAAAAGCAGACTTCAGGGAAGAGAAGAAGTAAATATCCATCACAGAGTGCAAACTGTAATCAGCCGTGAGCTGGTAGGGTTTGGTATGTGTTACTCAGCAGACGAGAGATGTCAGTGATCCACTGTGCTTTTTGTGCTGCTGATCATCTTTGTCATATTCAGAATTTTCTTTCTCTGGAATAATAGATCACTGTTTTTCTCTCTGAATAGCTATTTCCTCTTTCTTGTATACAATACAAAGGCTGTTGCTTAAGTATAAAAGCTTCTCATCAAATCTCTGCAGGATGTTCTTTGCCCAAATCTGCACTTTAAAGACACTTTCCACAGTGCAATATCTGAATTACATCAGATATGTGGCAGCTTTTTCTCTGAAAAGAGCAGCTCTGAGCAGGATTCAGAGTTAAAGTGAACAAAAAACTGTTGAAAGTGGCTGAGTAGAAAAACCTGTGGAGTTTTCTAAGTAAAACTATGTGTTTCTTTAAAAATTCAAACTTCTGAAAAGTCTACATAATAAATTTTTCTGCCCTCCACAACAAAGCTGTACTTTCAGAAAATTCCCTTGGGTGCAATTAGGAGAGATGGTAGAAATGCTCACAGTGAAAGCTGAAGCTGCTTAAAATCCAAAGGGGTTTAATTCTGAATTAATGCCGTGATCCTGCACCCACTGATACCCGTGCTTAGCTTTAAACACATGGAAATCAATTCAACCCAACTAAGAAAACCTGAAACTGTTTATAATTGTGGTGATATGAATGTTAGATTTGTAAGACAGAGGTGGTGCCAATAAGCTTTTCTCCAGCTGTGCCCTGAGATGCAGGTTAGGGGCACCCTGGGGACCCTGAGTGTTCCCAGGCAGGGGTGACATGGGCGGCCAGCCCAGTGCTGCCCTCATCTCCCTCTTCTGCCGTTGGGCTTGAGCTGAAGCCGCTTGTCTCCGGCACACGAGAGGCCGTGCAGCTCCCGTGAAGGGGAGGGAATCTGGTGTGCTGAGGCATGTGAGGATGCATGGATGGATGTGTGAGGGTGACACATGCCATGCTGGGCTAGGTGGCGGGAGGAGGAGGCAGGCTGCTGTGCTGGGCTATAGACTTAGTGCTGTGTGTGCTGGACACCCCAGGTTTCTCGTGGCAGGTGCTTGGAGAGCCCCAGGACTGGGCTCCGCCTGTGTGTGCCCACAGCCATGCTCACCCGCCTTCCTCTGCGTGTCCGGGGTAACAACTGGGTGAGGAATCGGCCAAGGGCTAAAGCACCTGCTGAGGGTTGTGTAACCATGGGGTCCGAGGGACAGTATAAGACTATGGGAAGCTGGGTTGGGAAGCGCTGTGCTGTGCCTCTGGGGACGTCTGATGTCAGGTACAACTCCTGATGGGAAGGTTGTAGGGCTGGGGGTGAGCTGAGTACTCATTAGAGCCATGGAACAAAACATAATCAAAGGATGCGTGTAGAGTCTCTGTCTTTTTCTTCCCTTCCCTTTCTGACTTTACTGAAGAAAATATCTTCAAAAGTCTTGATTTGAACATTATCTTCCTTTTCTGTCCTATTATTTTTTCTCTCCTGTGATTTACAAAACAATCCATGTAAATATTTTATGATCGGGACAATTTTATTCTCTCTTCTCTTCCCTTAAAGAAAGCACTGATAAATGTTGCTTTGTTTTTGTTTCATCCTCTGTAATAGTTTCTTCCCAAGCTCAGAAAAATTCTGTACAGAGACACATACACTTTTTCTTTCTTTCATAGAAGAGACGTATTGACTTCTTAGTGTAGAGAATAGTCTTTTTCTTTAACAGCATGGTCTTGTATCGTTGTACTGATATTAGCATCTGGGTATATTTTCTTCAGACAGATGGGCTGCTTCTTGCGAGTCAAGCCCAGGATGAATGATCACAAAAGGAATTTAACACAAAGAATTAAGATAATCAAGATTAGTTGACAGTTCCATTTTCTTCCTTTCCCTTTTAAAAGTCTGTGCTTGCAAGAACGTATATGTACCTGCATGTGCATATACATACACAGAAAGAGTACTCGCTCTAATTTTAGCCTGTATGTCTCAGCAGACGTTCATACAGAGAAAAAAATAAATGAATAATTTGCTGATGCACAGTTACAAGTGGATGCTTGTTTCTGAGACCCTAAGAACTTGTAAATGTCAGCCCAGATCCCATGGCTTTGTCTCCTGTCAGCTTTCACACTCAGCTTAGCTGGGACACATAACAAGTAAACCTTTTAAAAAATTCAGCCCTCAGTTAGGGTGCATATTTTAAATAAATTGTAAGAAGCTGTCTTTGATCTTCACGCTTTTGCACGGGGAGGGCACTTGCAGGGAGACGGCAGTTCTAGACTGTGTCTCAGAGCCTTGAGCTTCCAGCTAGGACCCCAGTGCCCTGGCAGCTCACTTATACTGTCCTGTCAGTTCGTATATGTCAGAGGAACAGTTTTAAAGAAATCGCTGGTGAGAGCTACCTCTTGGTCAAGACATCTTTTGCAGTCTCCTTGAACTCTAAGGCTGAAAATTCAGGCTGTTCCCCTGCCGCTCGCTCTATTACTGGTGTGATACCAGGAGAGGGAAGGGGAGGAAGTAATGAAAAGTGTGTGCTTATTCTTCTCTGTCAATTTTTTTTTAGTTGTTTTAAATTTCTGAAATGCAAGTTCAAAGAAAGGGTAATTACTTTCTGCAACGGGCATTCATCTAATGAGAGAGTCATTTGCAATGAAAATATTTTAAGACCTAGGTGAAATGTTACTAATGATTTGCTTTGTCAGGTCGTTAGGTAGCTTTCAGGCTTCACTGAAGGTAGCAGGAGTTTGTTCTCAGCATGACCACCGAGGAAGCATTGTCTTAATTTCTGATCATCTCACACTGGCTTTTTATAACATCAATTTATAATCATAATCTTGTCCCTCTGTGGGGGCAGTGATGGGGGAGAAGGGGCTGGATTGCTGGATTCGGAGCCAAGGCACAGGACCTGTCTCTGCAAGCGCAGGGCAAATGCACCCGCCGCAGGCACTCACCATCTTCCTGGAGCTTTTCATACTTTCTCCTTCCTACATTAATGGATTAGCCTCATAGTGCAGAAATGTTTTGTCTGTTCCTTTTTTTTTTTTTTTTTAATGTTGTAAATCAGCAGGCCATGGTGGATGTGTGTGCCAGGGTGCTGTTTATAGCAGGGTTGCTTCCCACAGGGTATAATTCTGCGTCAGGCTGATATTCCTAGTGAGCGCTGCTGAGGACTCTGACAATTGATTTCAAGGAACACACTCCATTATAGGAATCTCAGATTTGGGCCAGCTGCAGAGCACAAGGATCTTTATGCCTCTATAAAAGCACTGGTTTCAAGGAGAGAGAATCTGGGCAGTCGGGAGCAATGCTTTACCCGCTGTTATTTGCACCGCTGCAGTTCCGCACACAGCTCAACGCTGTTCAAGGCAGGAGCAGAGAGGAGAGCGTTAAGACTTATCTGACTCGCTAGCAATGTAAGAAATCTTCATTCTTTCTTTTTTTTTCTTTTTTTTTTTTTTAATGTTTCTTCCAAAGCACAGTGAAATCAGATTTCCGAACTACCCAAACACTGCTTAAAATGCAGTAATCATTTGTCACTCACCATCAGCCATGGCTTTGGCCAGGCTTCCTGTGAGGAAATTATACTATTAATGTAGGTACAGTATGGTACTAACCTTTTATAATTATTTTCTGTAGAAACATTTCTTATGATTCACAACATACCGCACATGGGTATTTCAGACATTGGGTGCAAAACTATTCCTGGAAATGTTTTATTGGGAAATCTCACTTTAACTTGCTTAATCTAGTTAGACACCTTTTCCTGTCAGCAGTATAGTCTGTTTCTTTATGGTTGATTCGGGTGTCTCTGCGAAGAAATAAATGTATTTTTACGAGAGAAAATTCACATTCAAAAAAAAATGCATTTGGTGCAATATAAGGCAACAACAGATTTCTTGGCCTTTTAACTTCCTTCTGTTTCCAAATGAACTCTCAAATCTGGGTGGGTATAATATAACTCAGATCCTAAACTCACTGATTTAATCTCTAGTCAGAGTTGTACCTTAATGTCTGTCCACAACCCTGGTAAAATTAAAAATAGTGAGTGTTGTCAGGTCCAGAAATGCAGTTATTTCACTTGTCATTGCTTGTTAGTCCTTTCTTTCACCCATGATCACTGAGTGGATAAAATATTTAAAAGAATGTGCTGTGTTCCATCAAACAGAGTTGAGATGAGCAACAGGGGCTGTCAGCAGAGGTCATCAGGCTTTCTGCTTTCTTTTGGGGCCTTTGTAAGCCACGTGTTTTGAAAATAGGCCAGTCACACAGAAGTCCATGGTTTAATACATGACGTGTGTTTTCAATAAGAGAATTTGGCTTGGATCCCAGGGATTATAATGATTTATATCTGATACGTAGTACTTTAAATCTCTGGGAAATTGGTAGAGCATAAAAATTCATTTGTGTGTGATCCAAAAAGTGATAATTTTAAAATGGATTCAGATCTTTTATGATACAGGTGTATAGTGCACCTACATTAACCGGGGGATCTGTATCTACCAGCTCACAGCGTGGCAATACACAGCAGCAGGAGCCGATAGTCTGAAAGGCTCTGGCTAGACTCGGCCAGTTTAGGGTGACTTAGGTCTGGTTTGTAGAGGTCCTGAGCACCTGTTATTTCAGTGCTTGATCACAGATCTTCAAAGCTGAGTGCCTCAAGATGAAAAGTCATCAGTAACTGGGTTCCTTGAGGTAACGTTATATTCTTGACCAGCTCCTATAGAGCTTTGTTATACCAAGCCCTACACCTCATGCACCTGTTCTTGACCTTTCCTCGAGTAAAATTATGGCCTTTCTTAATGAGCTGCAGGAGTTTTGCACATCTGGTTGAACCCACATATCTCATCTGATATGACGAATTCACATACGCTGTACGGTCTGGATTACAGGCACAGAAGGGTGTGGTATGCCTGCTGTTATCTGTTCTGCATATGAAACAGGTGTGGATCCCATAACATTTAACCTTAAGGACAGTTTACAGTATTCTCACTAAGGTCAAGTCCAGTGATCTTGGCTTATATCAGAATGGACACAAATCCATAGTCCCTAGGGCAGGTTGAGGTGCTAAGTAGCACTTTATCCCAACCCGTCTCCCACTGGCTGGTAAATGAATGCTTTCATGGGCCGTGCCATTATTTTAATACTGTGTTGGAACCTGAATGTTTTCAGTTTTTGAACAGTGTTCTGAGAGCTCCCAGTAGTACTGCAGTTGTTGACAGCATCATTTTCATTCACTCCTTTCTAAAGAATTGAGGGTTTTGCTTTTTGTTGTTTTGTTTTGGGATTTTGTTTATTTTTTTAATCAATTGGAAACTCATCCCAGCTGAATCCTGTCATTTTTTTAAAGACAAACATAAATCCCTTTTCCCTCTCTTCTCTTTCCTCCTGCTTTCCCCGAAGGTCATGTCTACCTTTATCAGACGAATCTCAATTTCTTTTTTTAATGTTGTCTGAATGAAACTCATGACAGCACTGGAACACCCAGTGAGTATAACATCCTGATCTACTGGCTGATGTTCAAATGCATGGTGACAGACGTCAATCTAAGTGCAGAGGGAGAAAGGGAAATAAAGGACATGAAGTAATTAATCCAACGTCACGCATCAAGTTATTGGCAGAAATAAAATCTGCACCTTTTTTCTTAGATGCCTTTTTCCCTGTTTCCTTCTTCAATAATAATAATAATAAAAAAAAGCGCCATAATGTGGAGAGGTTTGTGTCCCTGTCTTTCTCTCTCTCTTTGTGTCTGAATACAATTTTGGTTTCATTTTTCCTAATAGGTTTTCTTCACAAAGACAGATAATTCCTGATAATATTTTACATTTCCAAGCTGCCTTCTGCAAATTTGAGAAGTTTAGTAAATAGACCCAATTTAACCTTTGAGTCGTCCTGCTTCCAGCATTCAGATGATACCACTGGACAAACATATCCTGTGGTTATTGCAGATCCTTTATTCACTCCCATTCTCTTGACAGCAGAGCTCAGGACCCAGCCTTTGAATGGAAGTGTCACCTGGATTATAGGTGAATTATATTGTGTTTTATATCTAAATACAAATACCGGGAAATAAGAGAAGTGCCTCTAGTTCTGTTAAACCTATCGGTATGTGTCCTGCCTGCCCTAAGAACATTCTCTGTTTGCCAGGATTTACTTGAATGTTGCAATTATACAATTAGCATATTTACCCAATGCACATAATTATACATAGTTACGGTAATCATGTCAGTATGAGACAGGGAAAGAAAAACCCTGCCTTTAATAAGTCCCAGTGAAATTCAAATGAGAAACTCAGCATTAAAAGAACATTAAGGGCTTGATACAAGACCAAGATGATTCATATTCAACTGCCACAGAAGAATATGGGACTGTCAGAGAACTGCTGGTTTGAAGTATTCAGATATTTGTCTTCCGGTGTGAATTTCTTTGGCTGTGTATGGTTCACAGCAAGCTTTTCTCAGAGAATAAAGTCAAGTGCAGTGACTAAGAAATTTCTGTATGTATTATACAAATACGTACATGCAGGTGTTCTGAAAATGGTTATTCTTTACCACAAAGCCACAGCGTGTCTGGACAAAACAGTGCAACGACTCAGACCTGTAGCTTTAGTATGGAATAGAACAAAGAGCAACCTTTCCCGGTTACCACTCTGGCCTTAAATGGTGTTAATAAACAGCCTAGGATGATATATAGTAACATAATTCTTTTTTGCTAAGTTAGAAGCTGGCATTGGCATTGAATTTTTCTTCCAAACTTCTGATAGTACCGCATATTAGGAAAAGCACCATTGATTGTAGCAAGAGTTGCATACGGTTACTCCAAGGCATAGCAGAGAGATCAGTAATTTAACTAGAAAAGTTGAGTGAACTGCAGGGACTTCATGTGAATGGAAACCAGAAAGGAAGATTTTGCCATCATTCACCTTTTCTTTTTTTCATTCAGAGATGGACTGTTATGGTTTTAGGGTCTTTCCATTGTCTGACAGCTCTCAGTGGTCTACGGGAAAGACAGCAGATACAATACAGATGTTCTTGAAAGAACAACTGTACAAAACAATTTATGGTAAAGTTGTGGTTTGTTGCGGAATTTATGTATTTTGAGGTTATAGTTAAATTTCTGATTCAGTGGATAAGAGAACATTGAGAGGTCACGCAGGGACAGGGAGTTCCCAGCCTGTTCTTAAAAGTCTCCGATGACACAGGGTCCCCAGTTTCTACAAGCGGTCCCCTTCAGGACTTCATTAGGCTTACTGTTAGAAAGATATCCTTACCATCTAACTTAAATCTATCTTGTTGTTACTTAAACTAGTTATTTCTTGTCCTTCCCTTTTTGCAGCTACCTTGAAGACTTCCGTAACATCTTCCTTGAGGTTAGAAGGTAGAAAGCCAGCAGGAACTTGCAGAAAGCTGGGAACCACTGCCTGCTTCTCTTTTTTCCAACCCTTCCTTTTGATTGCCTTTTTCAGTTACCTCGAGTGTCTGCTTTTAATAAGCATGCTGTGACTCAGCAGGGTTTATAGAGAGGGTAAAAGGGCCTATTTTGGGCACTTAAGCCACTTGCTACAACTCTGAGTAGAAACGCAAGTGGAAGTGCAAGATATTGGTTCTTCCAATATTTAATTTTGGAGATGGGCAAGGCAAGCTCCTATGTCCCAGAGGAAATGCAGCAAGAAGAGGAAAGTGCTCCATGAGTCATTCTGGCAGAGGGACTGAATCTTAATGGTGTTGTCAGATTACTGTCACTCAGTTTTATGGGAATATATCTAAGGTGAGAATGAATATGAGAATTTCCCTTAAAAATGTTTCCCAAAGGTGACTTGCATCAACATGCATATGTTAAGTGGCAGGTGATTGCACCTCTAAAAACTTTAATCTCCCAGAATTCACATGTGTCTACAGGTTTAAGATTCCTCTCAAATGCATACCAATCTCCCTGAAGTGGGGCATAGCTGTAACTAACTTTTACAAGATTTACATGATTTACATCCTGTACTGCATGGCAGAGATACCTGACATAAGCTGTTGAGAGATCTCCTGGGTGTTGAAAGCAGCGTATGGGATGCTGCAGGCAGATCCCGAAAGTTTTATGAGTGACTGCTTTTTGTTAGTGCACTGATTAGTAGAAAGCAGCCAGCTCTTTCAAAATCTTCCTTTAGGGATTTGTAGAAATGTTAAACTCAATTCCACATTGTGTGTCCAAAACAAGCTGGCTCATATGTACAATGCGTACTGTGCTGGCTCTTTTCTTGTCTACATTCTCCCATCAGGAGAGACTGTTCCAAAACAATGCTAAGTCCTGACTACCTCTTTTTAACAGCTTATGACTTGTCTCCAAAGCACAGTTGCATCTAGAGGCTATTACCCAACAAGATGGTGCAACCTGGTATCAGCCCCTGGTTCAGCATGCACAAGCACAGCCCTTAAATGAGAAACAGTTTTGTAACTTTAATTGCTAATTAAAAGTATACTTTGCATTCTGTGACCTCGAGGCTAGGCATTTGAGTGCTAAAAATGTGACTTCCTTTTGAGAAATACTGTTCTGATGTGACCTAAATTTCAAATAGTTTAATTGGTCGCTAGCACTTACAGGAGCATAAAATAATTTTTCCTGATTCTCATTCATTGACTAAGGTCTATTACCTCGTTGATTTGTGTGTAGCTGCTTTGTATTGTTTGTGTTGGGGAGATTTTGATGCCCAGAGTTGCATTGTTTTTCCCCTTGAATAGTTTTGACATCTCAAGTTTTTGCAAGTTTAGAATAGCTAATTCAGACAAAATTATAGATATCATAAAGGGGAGAGGTTTATTTTCATAAAAGGCTAAATTCTGAAAAAAACCAAAAGAGTTTAACTATGGGTAATACATGCAATATTGAGGCTTCACTGTTCTGAATGTATTTCATAGGCTGCTGTTGGGCAGGAGTGTTGAAAACTGTGCTCTGTTCTGATAACATCTGCAGAAGCAGACATGTATTCTGACTTTGCCTATTGTCTGGCTGCACAGCGCTTCTTTCTGTTATGTCTGTCACTTAGCCTGGAGTAAGGCTGCATCACTGTGAAAAATGCTATGTCTGTTTTAAGTGATAGAAAAGGAACTTTATGCTTTCAGAGAAGAACTCAGCACTTCAGAGAAGAGAGTGTCTTGTGATAGCACAGATTGTAGCTTACCTTGATGATCAGCTCTGATTTGGACAAGAGTTTAAAACAAGAAGAGATGGGATCCTACAATCTCAATGAATGTATGAAAAAGTGGGAGCAGGCTCTTCAGCTCTTATACATTTGTGCATCTTTGTAATTGATTCCAGTGCTCACTTACACCAGCTAAAGATCCGAATACTGACTGGTAAAGAGGAAGACAAGAAGTTCTCAAGGAGTTGCTGCAGAGCAGGTGGATATTTTTCATCAGGCTACCCAGCGCACTTAGCGTGAACAGCAGCCGCTTGGGGAAGAGCTCTAAAAACATACTCTTGCAAGTCTCCAGGAACAGACTTTAAAGCACAGAGGGAGTGCATGTGGTTCAGCAGCCAAGCAGAAAAATACATTTAAAAATCACTATTCTGTGCACTGACTACCTTTGGGAACCCAGGAGAAGTGACGCTTTTACAGAGTAATCAGCAAAAGAGTTCTGTGGTCTCATGCAATTTTGCTGAGTTGGTACAATCCTAGGTAAGGTGTTTTTCAGTGTGGATTTCTTAGATTCCCTGTAGGAAGAGAAACAAAAAAGTCTGAATTCCCTCCTGAACTGAATTTCTGATTTTTAGTATTTACCCATCATCCCAAGATTTGAGAGCTGATGAGTCAGCTTCTAGCTGCAGCAGCTTGTCAGGACGGTCAGGAGTGAAGCAGAACTTGGAGAGTGGTGTAACTGCATGTTTCTGTACAAGTGTAGCTACTAAGAGCCTATGTTTTGGGTTTGTGCTTAAAAGAAGGTTGATAACATACTGATCTCAAACGAGGAGTCTCCTTTCCCTTTACCCTTTTAATTCTCTTCCCCATCCCTGGGAGGCAGAAGTGTGAGTGAGCAGCTGTGCAGTGTTTGCTGTCAGTTGGGTTTAAACCGTGACAACAAAAAGAAAATAAAAAATGGTTTAGATAATTTTTTGCTTTGCTTGAGTTTTGAAGAGGCAAAGCTCACAACAGATTCAAATTGAGAAGATTTTCTTCCAGATCCAGGTAACTTCACTTCCTGAGAGATAGTTTCTGTGATTGTGAGTTGAAAGGTCAAAATGAGCAAAAAAAGTCAATTTGTTAAGAAGTGGCTTGTTGAAAAGATAAGGCCGTCTTCCTCCCTATATGCTTATCACATAGTTTAGTGCCTATGTAAAGTGTCCTTAAAATATTCCCTTTCACTTCTCTGTTCCTAGGGAAGGGTACAGTAAACGAGATAAGGATTTGGGATCTGCCAGTGAAAGGAAGGGAATCCCTCCTCCTCCTTGCAGCTCCCATTTCCCATGTGTAAAGGCCAGGTAACAATGTTTGACAGAGCTTTAGGGCTCTGTTATTGTCTCCAAAGGCTTTGTAAGTGGAAACATCCTACCTAGTTATATTTTTACCATCAGTTCCAGCAATGCTAACAAAAGAAAGGAAGCAGTAAGAAGGCAGCTGGCATTCACCTTCAGTAGTGCTTCATGCCTGACTCTTCGTGTCTTCACATTTACAGGTGTAAGAAACAAGGGACAGCATGTCCAGTGTTTCTGCCATGGTTCCTTATCTTTGTGGCTCTGGACTCCACCTGGCAACAGGGCTCAATGGCTCTGCAACACAGGCCAGGCCACAAGAGACGAGAATTGACCTGGTGACTTTAAAAAAAAAAAGGGGGGGGGGGGGGGGGGGGGGGGAATGGAATTGGTAGAAAAGGAGGGAGCTGTTTGCTTTCCTTGCCCCTTGGAGCAACAGTGATTTGTGGGGTGATTGGAATCGGGGGTCTAACAGGAGAGAAAGCAATGGCTTCTGTGTTGTGGCCAAATTAAAGTTGAGTTTGAAGAGCTGTTGAAATGTTTCTATTCTAGGAGCACATTTGGGGGGGGGGGGTATGTCAAAATTTTTCTGAAATATTTTTCAGAGGCTCCCATGTGCAGTAGGAAAGCTCTTCTGATTGACGTTGATAGGTTGCTTATCCATTTCCTCCAAGAGCTGAATCCACTGGGCAGAAAGTCTCTTTAGCCAGTGTTTGTACTGAGCCGTGGTGTGCTCTCTGTTGGGAAAGGCTGTGATTTCACAGACCATGTTAAAAGTCCAGCTTGAGAGAAGGTGATGTACTTTCAAAAAGTACAGGTGCGAAAGGGCTAGTCCTCTGAATATTTGTTCGCACTTTATTGATTCACACTTTTCTATTTCATGTGAGAAAGAACACTGGAAAACAAATGAGATGTTTGGAACTGCTCAGAATATTTTCATCAAAAACATTCTTTCAATTACACAGCCATTTTTTCCCCAATATTTGGAAAATCAGTTTTGATTATGTTTCTTTTTTATTAAAAAAAACCCAAGGGATTAAATGTTTTAATTGTGTCAATTCCTGTGGGACGAGCACTTTCAAAAATTCCAAATCAACATTTTAGCAATGAAGTACAAACATAAGTATACTCTTGTGAGTTTAAAAAGCTGAAAACCAGCCCTGAAGATACTGATGGATCTCAAGGCATAGGGAAAAAAAAAATCCTAGAAAATAAATTACTCACATTGTCATCATAGCCACTAGTAAATATATGGTGCTGGATTTCAAAGACTAGAAATCTTCTGTTTTGATCTTGGTGACGTTGGCTTATCCAGCGTGAATATTGAGAGTACAGAAGGGCTGCTGCTGTCAGACAAAGCCTTAGGCTGCTGCGTAGCTTATAAGCAGGAGGGACATATCTGACATACTTATTTTGAACGTGTCTCTTTTCCACGTTTCTTTTCACCAAATGCATTTTAGATGCACACCAAGAACAAATTCAGTAATTCAGTGTGCTAAATTCTGGAGTCAGTGATTCCTCTGTAACATCCGTTGCATTAAGGTTACCAGGAGGATAAATTGAATCTCTACAGTACGTGGCAGGAGGAAGGGAGAGGGAGAGCTGTTTCTGCCTCTATCTCATGCTTTCCATTTGCTGCCCTGCATGCATGCTCCCGTTCCCCCTGCAGCCCGGGTCGGGGCTGTTTGGCCCCGTGGCCGCACTCCTCGCAGTGATCCATGCTGCCGCAGCCCGAGGCTCACAGCTGTGCCCAGCCGCCTTCGTGCCTTTGCTGTCGTCATCTCTGGGCTGTTTACTCAGGGGCTCGGTGTTATGGAGGGTGCGTCGTTCCGTGCGCATGTGTTTTAGTTTTGTGGAGCAGATGCTGCCTGACACTGGCTTTCTGAATTTTGTTTAAATTCTGCATAAGGGGGATCTCTCCTGGAGTTTTGTTTTCTTCTTGAAGTCGTTCTTTCCTGTGCTGTTATGTACTGCACACTGAGACTGTTCCTTCTGGTGCCACAGACCTGCTGATTATTGCAATTTACTCATTTTTAATACAGGCTATGCCTCCCTCCTCATTCTCCCCCTCACCGTGATGGTTTTGCCTGGGGAAGCAGTCCCAGCTAGAGCCCACACTCTGTTTTTGTCCATTCCTCCATGTTCTGGGATGTTTCACTTGGAACAGTGCGAAGCTCTTCTTGTATCTGCCTGCAGCTGTGATAATTTTTCTTTGCAGTTCATTTTCTGGGTACAGCCTTTCTGTTATGCCTTCATTTGAGAAACAGGATCTGCAACTTTCACGTGATAAAAGTCTTGCTGCTGCAAAATCCTCCCAAGAGCATCAATAGAGAGTGGCTGTGCAGGAGCTGGGTCTGGATGCAGATAAGATGAACACTTGTATGTGCAACCTAGCCGTGTCCAAGCTCTTCCTTCCAGAGCCACACAAGATCCCTGCTGCCCACTGCGAGAGATCACAGTTGGAGCTCTCTGAACCTGAGCAAAGATAAAATGCTGCCTCTGGTTTCTCAGGCTTGGTTTTGGGGAGGCTGTGTACCAACAACTCTTATGTGTCTCTCAGCTGTGTCCTTTGCTTCCACAAATGTATTTTGTCTCCCCCTTTATTTTCTGGGTCTCCCTGACTTCACTGGAAACCCGTCTCAGTAACCAGCTGAGGACAGAGTTAGGAAGCAGCCTGAGTTTGTATTTCTCTGCCCTTCAGAGCTCATACTTAAAAGGTAGAAGAAGCAGATCTGCTTCTCAGTCTAATTTGACCCACACTAAATCATTGACCACGTTAGACTCATCCTCTCAATTTACATGTGAGTGGATGCTTATTCATTTCTTAATATAGTTTTGCTTTTAAATGGTTCATATTCTGTTTCATCATTTTCACTGCACTTTATAGAAACTTGGCAGAGGCCTGAAGGACCTTTAGTCTCTCCAGCTTGTCACTCCAGATGGCTTTGCATTTCCACAGCAGATGAAATGCTCTGGTCATGGCAGTGCAGTTGCATGCATTTACTAATCCGCTTTGCCAATCTCCCGGACCCTTGTAAGATGCTTCTGTGCACCACATTTGAAGAGTTTGCATTTAAATTGGCTTTTGAAATTCATGTTTCATTTCCTTATTTTAATTACTGTCCTTGCTGCTCTCACAGTTAGTTATTATACTCTGCTGGAAGTCTTAGGGACTATTCAGGTTTCTCGTGATTGTGGTAAAAAATTTACATCTGTTGTTATTGCTGTTATACCAGGATCTAAATGCCTAATTAGCGTCTCCCTGTTTTTTTTTTTGAGTGACTGTATATATGGACTATAGGTTGCATTTCATTTCACAAAAAATATAGTAAAAATAGGCAAAAGAGTAGCATCTCCATTTTACTGATGATGATTACGGAAAGATTGTTTTGCCCCAAGATGCTCAAGAGACTGTGGTAGAATCTGAGACCTCCATTCTCTGTGACTCGTATAACTTCCGCCTCATAAATTCATGAAACCTTGTGGGATCAGACCCACAGCAGCAGCTTGGAAAACCGATCTTATGCCAGAGAGGCAGTAAAATGAGATTCCTTACAAGTGCAATTTCACTAACACAGTGGGAAAATGTTTCTGACTATTAATTTACTTTTCATCTCCATGAATATATTTGAGTCAGAAGTGGTATGAAATATTGTGCTATTTGCACTTCCCATCCGAGTTTGGGCTGTGTCTGGGTCAGCCAAGAAAGTTGCGCTCAGCACATTGAGCCCCAGTGTATTTGAGAAACTCCCCTCTAGGCAGTTACTGGGTGGCAAACATGCTTCATACTCATAAAGTGTTGTTTTTCTGAAAAACAGTCCTATTAAGTTACTCTGAAATATACTAAAAAATTATGGTCCTATTGTGTTTCTCTGAGTCTGTCTTTGGGTAATCCTCTGGCTTTTGCCCCAGGTTTTGGTGTGTGACAAGGGAAACCATGCTGTGACACTGGTGGCTTCAATTTACTACCCCTGCTTTGTAGTACTCAAAGTAAAGATAGCCAATGGATCCATGCTCTAGTTAGTGGTTTTGCTACTTTTGGAGTACTTCTATGGATTGCATTTTATTCCACTTTCAGGACCAGACACCTTTTTCCATTTGCTTGGTCCCTAAAAGCAGTTCAACATTGCATGCGGGGATGTGTGTGTTGAAGATGCTCTGCCTTGACCCCTCTGGGGTGGTTTAATACCTCTCACAGACCTGTGGAAGGGAGACAAGCACTCCTGCACTGGTGCTTTTGCAGGAAGAGTCTCGTACAATCAATATGGACAGCTTGTGAGAACAACAGAGACCTGATGGGTGGTACAAGAAGATCTAGTAGGCTGGCTGTCCCAGACCCATGGCAGCAGTACAGGAGGCATAACTGATGTTGCTGAGAAGCTGTAATAGAGGAGACTTTAGTGGTTGAAATTTTCAGTTATATTGATTTTTGGCTGTCGTGATGATTAGAAGGGGGAAGTGTGGGGCATTGTCTTTTCATACCGCTTGGGCAGAAGCTGTGTGGGACCAGTTGGGACCAGCTGTTGTGCTTTGCAGCAATTCACATTGCAAAAAGTGAATGTTCAGAAACTGGATGCGAGTAAGGAGGCTCACAGGTTTCAGCAGGGCTGAGAAACTGCTCAGCCCCTTGGTTCTGTCTTTTTGTAGATCCTTACTGCTGCACTGTGAGTTCACATTTAGTGCTAGGATGAATTATTCACCATTGAAGTAAAAAGAAGAATTTTCAGCTCAATGTTTCAGGCTGTTTTCTCTAGCCCTGATAGATGAAGCACTAGGCAATTAGAGGTGTTGTAAGGGTTCTTAGTTGACTTCAGTTATAATTAACCTGGGACCAGAAAAGAGGAAATCTGAATATCTCCGAGAAAGGATAAACATGGTGGGGATCTGAGACCATTTTTTTTTTAATCCCTTGTTTGTGTAGTATGGAAATTTTAAGAGTATTTCAATACATATTTCAAGTATTGGGTGATTCCAAGCAGAGGTTATTTATTACTGCAGTTCCAATTTTTTTTAGCATGTTTCTGTGATAACAGACCCGTTTGAGTTGGTAAATATCCTCATTCCTCATCCCTCTCCTCCTGTGACACGTGCACGTGCTGGAAGATTACAGGTGTATTAGGTTAAATGCCTATGGAAAGAGAGAAAGTTTTAGCCAACCAGTTGCAAACTTGTCTTCTTGCAATTTATATCAATGCCATTGCTGTGGGATCTACCGCCATGGCTTAGCCTAACCCTTCAGTTATGTACTCGGAAAGTCACAGCCCGTCAGAATAGCATTAGTGTCATTTCCAGTGCCTTGCCTACCCACTGCCACCTCAGATTATGCCTGAAATATTAACTCATGGGCTCTCTTGTAGTGACACCGTGGGGATGATCAGCTAGTTGTCAATCAGCCTTTCAATCTGAGCTGCTAGCTTGCTCATAAATGATACTACCATTAGCTAAGACAAAGTGGGTGGTTTTTCTCGTATTTCTTACCTATTTTCACATCAGAGAGAAATCCAAGATGACATCCCCATGCTATGAGCTTAGAGATGCTGCAGAATGGATTGCAGAAAGCCGCCTTTAGGTTTGGGTGGGTGGCTGCTCATCAGTCTCTGCCGTGGCTCTGAACCTTTACTTGTAAACATACGTTTTGGAATGACATCCGCAGTGTTGCCCTGGAAGAGGATACATCTCCATGTAACTAAGCTCTTAGTGCTTCTCACTATTCCTGCTAATTACTAGTGACAGAAACTTTGTCTCTAGAAGGCCACAATATTCTGGTTTGCATTTTTCTCCCCAGAAGGAAAGCTGACAATGAGGGAGCAGTCCACTGCCACGAGACAGCTACTGTCAGGAAGTGAAATCTTCTGCAAATACAGTAAAAACATACAAAACACTCAAATTTCGGTCAAAGTATTGTTTGTTGAATGTTTCTTTCTGTCTGAGATAAACAAAGCAAACTAATTTTAAAATTATATCCTTGTGGAAAGATAAGGATCCCAGGCTTATTGGTTATAGGGAAATCCCTTAGCCTTGGGCAGTTAGAAGGAGCCTTGGAGTAACTGTAAAATCAGGTCTCAGTCAGGTGCCTGTGGGTAACTTTTTAGCTAAAAGGAAGAAGTGTTAAGGAAATATTCTTAGCAGCACGTGTCATGTACCATTAAAGCCTGGAAAAGCATGGAGACGTGTTGCTTTGTCAGGGCTCGTGTTTGCAGAGGTGTTCAGTGAATTAAACCTGTGCCCGGTGTACAGGTGGAGCCGGGATGTCAGAACGTGCTGTGTAACACCGTGTGCTGCTCTGGCTTCTGCTGGAACACAGCTCAGAGCTGGATCACCTCTGAAATGCACTGCTAATGTGTTGGGACTCTGGGGAGCGGTAACAGTGGTTCATAAGCTGTTTTTAATGTTCTTGATTAGTTCGGTATCAATTGCCTAGTGGTTTCTTTTTATACAAATCCAGGAGTTTATACAGTTGTGTCTTTAATTTACATGATCTGTTAGCAAAACACTAAACAAAATTCTTTTGGTCAAGTTTTTATTAGACTAATTAGGGTTTCTGTTTAGTCTTGAGACCACAGTGGTGGTCAGTACCATCTCAGAGGCTGGGCTACCTAAAAAAAACCAAAAAAATAAAAAAAAAAAATCAAGGAATCTCCAGTTGGGAATCCCCTGTTCCAGGAGCTATTTCTGTGGAAGGAAAGAAAATACTCTGCTCTGCCACCCAGCCCAGAGGATTCTAGTAAAACTGGAGTTGTTTCACCCTCATCAGTTCTGTCTTTGTGATACTAAACCTTGGGAAATTAACTGTAGACTTTATTTTGACTTAAACTCCTTTCGTTTAGAAATTTCCACCTAAGTGAAAATGGTAACGCTCCTGATTCTTCCAGGATAATTTGCAGTGTGATTATAGAACAAATTAAGGTGTATTAATGAGAGACATCTCCTGTACTTTCTGCTTCATTTTATGGTTATTTAGAAGCAAGTTGTGGAACAGTTGCCATAGTCACAACCTAAGAAGATTGGGGCAATAGTAAAGCTTATGAGCTGAACTACAGTATTGCTACGTGCATGAAATCATAGATAAATGTGACAGGATGTGACATCTAAGATACAGTTTGACTTGCCAATGAGGGACAAAGCTGAGATAAGACATACTGCCTCTGGAGGAAGGGGAGGAAAAAAAAAAAGAAGGAAGATTCACTGTAAGAATAATTTTGATTTTGAAAGAAATCACAACGCTTCAGAATGATTGTGCTATAATGGTTATAACATCAAAAGCAAGGATAAACTCCTGGGAAGCTGCATTTGCAGTATTTCCATTTAACCATTTCAAGGCAAGTGGGTGGATAAAATACAGAGGAACTGACCAAAGCAATGACTCCCCTTTTGGCACATACAGTTTACTCATCTTCTCCATATGCTTTGTAGGACTGGGTAGACTACATCCACGGCTTTTCCCCTTCTGAGACTTGCTGTCCCCCAGTAACCCCAGCTGTTATAACTGAGACCCTTGTTAATAATTGTTTTCTCACCCCAGCGACCTTGCTGAAGACTCTGGAGCGGGGTCGGTCTGAGTGCAGGCAGACTGATACCTGTGAATTCTGCTCAAAAAGCCAGATTAGCATGCACTTCTGCATGATCTGTCTTGCTGCCTGGGCATTTTCCCACAGTGCTTGGAGCTCTGATTAAGGCAGTCAACCATAAATCACTAAGGCACATGTCAATGAAGCCCTTATGATGCCTCTGGGGATAGAGGAATCATATCCTCTTATTGCTTTAATTGCGAGGCTGGAGTCCATTAAAAATCCATTTAAATCTATGAACTGGTGCTGGTTTTAAACTGGTAATTTATGTCCAGTGGATATTAGCAGCATTTTTTTTCCTCTGTATCTGAGCTGTTGCCAGAAGCTGCTCTAACTAACCTGTGCTATTCATGTTCAGGCTTATACAATATAATCTCCCTCGCTCTCTGGGTATATATCAGCAGGCAGCAGTAATGGGTATTGTCTGAGTCAAAGCCTCTTACAGAAATGTTGCAAACCAGAATGAAAAGACCGGAATAGCTCACCATCAGTACGTGGAAAGTATTCCAAATTGGGAATCGATCAGTGTTTTTTCTAACATCATTTTTCAAACCACATTTTGGAAGGACTCAGAAAAAATTCAGTAGTACATACCTGATACCCGGCATTCACCTACCAGGGTGAGCTGCACAATGAAAATAAAACAAATATTTTTAGCAGACAAGGGCACATCCAGTCTAGTTAATTACTTTGTTATTGTTGGAGTCTGAGTGTTTCAGATGCACTCTGCCCTTGTACTCATCTGATTTGCAAGATGAGGTGTTCTGCAGGGTCAGAGTTTACATGCACTGTATGAGCTCTTCTCCTCCGTGCCAGTGCTTTTTGCACGGTGGTCTTCAAAGGTAGGCAGCCAGCCCCCTAGTTCTAGCTCTGACCAAAATCAGATTCTGCAAAGGGGACCAATTGAAACATCGCAGAATCAGTGTGAATTGTACAGTTACCATAACAAGAAACAGTAAAGAAGAAAAGGAACAGCAGTGGCACAGCTGGCACCTATACTGCTGTGTCTACAGGCAAACAGCGTAGAAGCTAAGGCAGCTTGGGCAGATGTATCCTGAGGCTGGGATGGTTCTGGCAGCTTCTGCTCTGCAGAGCCTGGGCAGGGTCGTGACCTATTTAAAGTGATCTGACTTTTCCCCTCTGTACTGTGAAAAGGTTCTAACTGCTCTGTGGCAGTTTCCATTTCAGAGTTCTTGCAGAAATGGACTTTGAATCACAGAGGTCAATGGCTTCTCATTTACTCATGGTATTAAAAAATTCTGGAATTTAAAACAAAACGAAGCAGAATCTTTTATTCCTGTTGCCCATTTTCCAATCTTAAATGATGTTCCAAAGTCTCGAGGACTGCAGGTTGTTCGGCTGTCACATCCATCTGTCACTGCTGGGCCTTTTCACTGCCCTTCCTTTGCGTTCTCTCCCTCTGCCCCGCAGGTCTGCTGCCCACCTCCCATGGTGCAACCAGCTGAGCTGCCAGTAGAGCACATGTGAACCCCAGCGAGTGCTGCAGGGACATGCCAGGGCAGAGAGGATGGTTACGTATTCACAGTGTGTCTGTCTCCAGCAACGTTGTCCATCTGTTACAGATTCTTACTCCTAGCAGGTGAGCACCTGGTTCTGGAGGGCTACAAAAGCGGAGAGGGAATTGGCACTGAAAGGGTGATGACATAAACATAACATTGGATGTAAAGGTATGGATCGCAGTTGGAGATCCGTAAAGGGATGTAGAACCAAATGTTAAATGTTGTGGCAAAGTTTTTTTTTATTTTATTTTTTTCCCCCTGCATTTAGAAATGATCATCAGAGTGCAATGAGGCTGACCTGATCAGCCAGAAGCAGACAAAAGAAACCAAGTGAAAACAGGCAAAGGTTCAAGTGTTTCTAAGCCAAAGTGTTGGTCTTTATTTTTTAAAGTGAAGCTAATTAATTCCTACTGGAAATCTACCAAACTATTTATTCTTACTTCTGGTAGCAGCAGCCACAGAGGTAACCAGAAATCTCTTGGTAGTACAGGTGTTTGCTAGCAAGAGCAGCTGTTACTATTAGGGAGAAAAAAAAAATATTCACTTCAGTTTCAGCTTCATAACCCAGATGACAAGTTCTGAAAAGAATTAAAAAAAGAAAAAATCTCCAACAGACGCTTCATCAAAACCTGGCTCCTTGCTTGGCTTTGCTTGCAGCTGTTTGGCTCCTTCCGGGGTTTGGCACAGGATGGCTGTTGTGGGGGCTGCGCGTGTCCTTTCTCTGACTCACCTTCCACTCCCAAGCTGGTTTCTTTTTCCCTCATTTTTCACTCATTAGTGCAAAAGAAGCAACTGTGCTGGTGCCTTGTCTGATCCCCAGCTAGGCGAAGGAGAATAGCTTCCTTAGGCGAGTGGAAGATGTTTGTTTTGTACTAGATGCTCACTTGGGACAAAGAGTAAACAACAAAACTGACTCCTTCCCCCCCATCCTGATGTTTTTTGTTAGTTTTCTCATATGAAGGTTGTCCTTTGAAGTGGCAAGGTTCATTGACTTCTCTTGAAGGCATCCAGATAATGCCTCAAAAGGCAAAATTATACTTTTGTCAACAGCATTAGGGGAAGTTAAAGTTGTGGATACAAGCAATCCAAACTAAGCCAGGAAGCTTCTGTTTGATTCAGACAGTTTATAGCTGGCTAGCACTGAAGTCTGCATTTGACAACTGCAGAACTACATCCTTTTGATTTTTCCCGTATGAAGTTCTGCAGTAGTTCAGAAGTGAGGAGCCCGGCTTCATGCATATGACTGAGAGAGCCAGAAACATTTTGAAATTATTCAGTGCAAGTTATGTTTTGTTCTTACTGCTTTTCTTTTTAGCACCAGAAATTGATGCTGATGTCATTCTCGTGTTAGCTGCTTAGTTTAGTGAGAATAAAGGACGCAACACGCAACACCCAGATGGCTGAAAAGACAAGTGAACAAGGTGCTGAAATGAGAGGCTTTTGTTTTGGGTTTGAAAAAGAAATGAAAAAAATCAAGCAGCATACAAGTAATATACATGACCATAAAGAGAAACGAAGTTAATTTTGAGCATGAATTTTGCATTCCTTTGCATCAAATCAGGTAGTCACTGTTGCTATACTTATTCTATGTTAAAAACAGATGCAAACCCAAAAGCAAAGCAAGGCAAAGAGAATCAGATGTCAAAGGAGTCTCTTTGGCAATAGTTTGGTACTCAGAGGCAGCTGTTGCTGGTGAAGTGCATTTCACAACCTCCATGAAGGTGCTGTAAGGGACACCCGTCCTTGTGGCGATCCTTTGCAGTGATCTCCTAACCAAATGCTCAAGTGCCAAGCAGCATCCCAGGTTTTGTTTCTATCCCAGGTCTGGATAGCTGACTGAATACTTTTCCAGCCCCCTGTTATCACAGTGTTATCACTGCAGAATGACAGCAGGCTAAGCCAGCGAGTTAACTTAGATCTTGGTATAGGAGATGTTACAGCAGAGGTAAGAGTAGTGGCTACAAATTGGAGAGCTGCTAATCTGATAATTATCAGGTAATTACACAGTCCCAGTAAGCCAGGTATGGCTGCTTTCAGAAATGTCCCGGGAGGAAACGGAGAGGGAATTATTCTAACATATGGCAATTTATCAGTTGCTAAGATCAAAAAAAATTGTTAAAAGAGTCCCATAGGGTTCCCTATGACAACGTCATGGATTTATGACTGTTGATGAACACCTCTCTGAATAGTGCAACATGAAGTAAAGGATTACAGGCTTCTGGATATTCTGTGACCTGGGATAGAGGTGAAACAATTTCCACCACAGCAGGTATCTCGTGACAGAAGGAAAAATGATTGCTGGTAGTCTGTGTGATTGGTAAGGTATAATAATATTTGCTTAGATTGTTTCACAGAGGAGCTAGAGAATGAGTTTGTAGCCAAAGAACCCAGAAGAAACTTGCTTAGTTTATCTTAGAAGATATGTTTTCATCTGATTTTCTGTATTTCCCCATCAGCACTAGTTATATCAGACATAGCAGCATAAAACGTAGGTGCTAAAATTAACGATGCTGTGTTGTTAAAAACCTCTTTCAAAAAATGGTGACTGATGGGAATTGCTCATGAAAAGGAAGGAGGAGTGAGGCATCATGGAAGTGCTGACAGAAATGTTCTTTTGAAATTTAAGATGTGAACATTTGTTGACAAGCCGTATAGATTGCTTTAGGTAGGGCAGTGATCGTGTACTACGAGCATTTTCAACCTAGTGGGTTTACACAGAGGGGTGGGTGCTTATTGGTTCTGCACGGGGGTTACACTGCTGGCAGGGAAGGCAGATGTCCCCAGGCTCATCCTGGCTCCTTGCTGGGAAGTCCCGAGGTGCTATGCCAAAGCCAGTCTTTTCTTCAAAAGGACCATGGAAATGTGGGCAGGGAAGGAGTTTGTGATACTCTCTGATGCACAGCTGGGCGAGGAAAGCAAGTTTGCTGCTCTCCCTGTTACTGGAGCAATCTTCCTTGCCCACTGCAAGGATACCCTTGTTTCTCTCTTTCTCAACACGTGAGAAAACATGTTTCTTTTTTGGGGTTTCTCTTTCTGTGTGCAGGGATTGATGAACTGATGTGATATGACAGTATAGCTACAATTACAGAAAAAACCACGAAGAATGGCACATTTTTTTTCAGAATACTCCATCCTGTTCTAACATTTATTTGGCATGTTGAAGTGTTAATATGCTCTTTTTTTTTATATTGATGTTTTGCTAGAGAAAGCATTATAGAGTATACAGTGACAGCAGGATTTGGGAAAAGAAGTGGGGTGGAGACACAATTTTCTCTTTAACAAAAAGCAGTAAATACCAGCAAGGGAACAAATACACTAGCTGGGGCGTCACCATAAAGTTAAGAGGTAGCTTCCATATACCGTTTGATGGTGATGAAAACACTCAGAGTGTGACATTCATTTGTGTCCTGAGCGGTCACCTTGTAGAAGAAAGCACAAGCTCACCCAACCAAGGATTGGTACCTCATCTTCCAGCGGGTATCTTAGCATCAGGTACACGCGTGACATCTCATGAACTTCTGGTAAGGGCTGGATTTCCAGCCTTTTGGAGTACATTACCTTTATGGGATGGAAGGGCTTTGATCTCTGGTTGCCCATGTGTGAACAAGCATAGGAAGGGCAGGGAAAATTAATATGGGCCAGTGTTTCTCAGCCTTTGGTTGTGCTCTTGGCTGTTGATCAGACTCTTCTATTTGCATTTAGATTTGACCACAATGAATGAAGCTAATTAGACTTGGTTAGGCTCCTAACACCACTGCAGGAACCAAAAGCTGAGACTTCCTTGTCTCTGTCAAAGAAAATCAATATTTTCAGTCTTCCATAACCTCATTGCCCTGTTCAGCAACACCAAGCCTACGTTATGCTGGAATTTACACACCTAATTAGAGCTTTGGGAATTTGGAGGTGCTTTATCGGTCATTAGAATGAAGGTTTTGAAGAGTAGGGATTTTCTTTTTATGGTTTTCTGCATTCTTAATAAAAAAGAACAAAACCAAAAGCATAAGTGAAAAAGAATCAACCCCAGATCTAAAAAGGCTTTCTGAAAGCTGTCCTTGCCCTGTGTCCATCAGACTCTCATGCTGGCATTTCCAACCTTTCTTTAAATGCAAGGTCACACAAGTGCTTCAGTTTCACTGACAAAAAGGAGGCACCGAAAGGGAAAGATTCCAGATGAAACCAGTATAGCACTTCCAGTAAATGCTTCACTCCACAAACAGTCATGGTAGGATCAGGGCCACATCTCCTGGAGAAGAGCACTATACCCTGCTAAAAGGGAATTACAAGCTGTACGTGTGCACATTTAGCTGTTTAATTGCTGGCACGCTTGAGTCAACTGCTCTAGGGGGTAACAGTTACATGATGTTCTCTGTTGTGTCATAGATTGAGGGAAATGTTGGGAAAGGTTTTGTTCTCATACTGTGCAGCATCTCTCACTGCTTGTTTGGGCAATAACTGAGGGCAGTTTTTTAGGGCTTTGGCAGCAATGGAAATGTTGCCCTGGCTTGGGGTAGTTGCCATAGAACATGGCAAAACACTTCCCTGCCTGGACAGACAGCGCTCTCCTTTACTATCCAGAGCATTTCCCTGTAGCAGTATGGATGAGAAAGGTCAAAGCAGCATAGAAACACACCTGTAGCTGAGTATTCAGTACAAATACAGGTAAAAGCTAGAGCTAAGCAATTCGACTTGGCCATGTAAAATATTTCTAGTGCTATTCAGAGCTACACACAATTTCCAGTAATATTTGTGTTGTAAACCCAAATCTCTTGATTTTTAGTAAAAGCAACATTGTCTGAATGGTGCTAGAATATTGAGAGTGAAATAAATCATTTGGAAAAGAAGTAAGAAGACCTGGTTTATCTAATAGCTTTTACTACAGGTGGAGCATAGTGCAGAATGAACATACTCCCCAGTTTAAGCAGCTGCCTTCTGTGCTGCGAGTGCACACGTGAACAAATACACAACAACCAACTTCAGTGAGAATTGTAGGGAACTGCATCCTTGGAAGGAAAGTACCAAAGGCAAAACTCACATCAATAGCTGCAGTAGGTAAAAGCATTCCTAACTGCTGAGGAACAAAGGAGGTTTTAGGAAAAACTTCAAGCAAAGAGGGTTTACATCTTATCTATATTCGTCCTTGGTTCCACTTGCTTGCAGTGTTCGGTGTCTTACAAAGGAGATCAGCTTTTGTGGGTACAGCTGGGACTGGGATGGCTTATTGTCAAGTCTCAAATGTCAATGACTAATGCTGATTTACATGCAGATTGCCTCTCAGCTTTATTTTATTTGGTTATTTATTTCTTTCTCAGAGATACTGTCATTTGCTTCTGAGGAACAAATCAATGAGAGGGCAATAAAGAAGACATAATCTTATTGCCGATTCAGGAAAAAAAAATAAAAAGGACAAGATAAGGATTTCAGCAAACGTATAAGTGCTGGTAGTCTTTCCATTCAGGTGTTTGCCAGATGTCAGTCTTTGGGAAGAATGCATGTTGCTGTCAATCCGGGGCTGCAATTGAGCCCAGACTCTGTATCTAGTCTGCTGTGCGAGTTAACCTTTAAGTTCTTCACTATTGGTATGAAGCAAGTCCCATTCCCCTTAGCTCTGTTCCCCAACAGCCAAAGAAACGTGAAATCCTGTAGCAACCGCTATCTGGCTGCAAGCAGAAAAGGGGTTTTGTGTTGTTTTTTTTTTTTTCTTCAGTGGGAATGTCTTCTTACCAGGGTATCCAAGTTACAACTACGTGCCTTACTGACAAAAAAAAAAAAAATTTGCAGGCAGCCCATCACCTGGATCCAGTACTGTAATTTGGGTCATTATTCCTCCCTCCTCTCCAGTCTGTCCCCGTCACCTGCTCTCTAACACCGGACAATCTGGGGGGTAGGAAAAAGCTATTTGCTCTGTATCTTTACAGTGACTTTGCAATCCTTTCTTCCACCCTGAAAAGGGTTTGTTACTGGTGATTATTTATATTAGTTATAGAGAGAAATTAACTTAATATTTTTACAGATTTCTTGTTGAGCTTGGCAAGTTTGCATCTTGGAAGTTACAGACCTAGTAGTGAAGACAGAGCTTGAGGTGCAGCCATTGAAAATGAAATGTCATGCACCACCGGGTTAATTCTGCTTGGTAGTTTCCAAAATACAATTGTGTTGGCATCAGTCCTTTTTTTTTGTGTTTAACTTCTGCTGATTTCAGTGGGAATTTGGTTCCCAACCTGTTCAGAAGTGGCAAAATGCATACAAGAATAAAATGGGTTTGCATAAATAAGTTCCTAGAATGAGGGTTCAATTTCTGGTGTGCTGGCAAGCCTCCAGCTTTGGATCCAGCCTCACCTAATCCATTGAAGATGAGCAGACACATACAAGCCTTAGGTCCATGTGATCAGCTCCTTGCTGAGCTCAGCCTTGTGTGTGAGCATCTGTGAAATGGTGTTAGTAACAAGATAGTCAAACTTGTAGTTACCCAAACATAAAAAAAATCCTGAACATAAGAAGTCTGGTTAGCCTGGGGTAAATGCTTATCTCATAAGATTTATTGTAGTCACTTACTCTACGCATAGCCCTCATGAGGACTCGGAAGAGTTAGGAGAGTTATAAATAAGAAGTTGTGACTCGCAGATAAAGACACTGTGAGACAGCCCAGCTCTTGTGGATTTATAGCTAAATTGCATTGATTTTTCTTCTCCCTTTTTTATTTTTTAAATTTGAGTTGCTGAGGACACAAGAAATGAACACAAATTGACAGTGACCCTGAAAATCACTTTCTAATGGTGATGAAAGTCTCTTATTAAAGATTTATGTGGAGCGAGGAGCCAGGTGACAACTGGTGCTGGTGCTGAGTGGATGTGCCTCAGAATAAGTAAACATTCCCACTGGTATGAATGCTCTTTCTTGAGAATTTTTAGTGATTAGAGAATTTTCTTCGTTATAGTCAGATATGTAACCACTAATTACTCTGTTAAACTGTGTTCTGGTAGCAGGAGAAATGCAACAACAAATTTATTTACCTATTAAAATCTTTATGTGTCTATTACTGCCACCAGTCTGTGGCTCCTCAGAAATATAGACTCTTATTGATGGGATCCCAGATGCTAACTAGAATTTAATTTAGTTAAATGGTTTATACTACAGATTGTATTTCTCTGTGGATATGCACAAACAGAACAAGATAAAGCCATTAGCAATTACTTGGGCTTCTTTTTTTTTTTTTTTCTACCTATTTGCACCCTTCTTTCTTTGCATTGTAAATATAAAATATTTACAACTATTTATGTAAAATATTCCACTCTTTTTGAGCCAGAAAATCTGCTCTCTATGCTGTAAAGTTGCTTTCAGTGCTGTCGCTCCAGTTGCAACTGTCCAGCAGTTTATAAGACACTACATCTGGCTCTACTTATCTTTTTAGTAGATTATACTAAAGTGAATCCTTAAGGCTAAACCCTCTAATTTACTAAAACACATGCACATAAAATTACAGCTGTCTCACCAAGAGTTTCATTGATCTGAACAGAACTGGGATTCATTTAAGTGGTTATAAAACTTAGATAAGCAAACTTCTTTCAAATCCAGAGTAAAAAAAACACAAGTAAAATACCAAAACCAAAACACCCCCGACCTGCCAAACAGCCCCAATTACTGGTTTATTGATTGGCTCATCAGCGTCTTATTTATCTCCGTGCCCGCTGACACCATCTCTCCCAGATCCCTTGGTTCCAAATGCACGTCAGTGTGTTTCCTGCACTGAGGGACAATTTTATCGAGAGAGTGTGATGTTTCCTGTGATCAAAGCATAGTTTCACTCTTGCAAGTAACTACGTACATTGTGTAAGATTCACCTCTCTGAAGCTTAGCTGTCTAAAACTTCGACACCTCACTTGAGCTGAAGGCAGGTCAGTCACTGATTGCCTGTTAAGTACGGAGAGAACATAGATTAAGAACTTTAAGACACAAGACTAATTTTTAGGCAGCTTAGGTTAGGTGGGAGGTTGTTTCCTCCCTGCAGGTTTTCTGCTATCAAAAGACCCCACTCTGGCTTTCTGCACACACTTTGAAGTAAGATATTTTCCCCTAAAAGTCTATGGGGATATTTTGACGATGTACAGGCAATGTAGGAGCATCCCCTCCGGGCAGTAGTGTAAATCTCCTCAGCTCCATTTGTTCTCACCGCATGGAAGTGCCCAGTAGTGTTACACCAGATGTGAAACCTCCTCAGCACCCTACATTACAGCTCACAGGAGCACGGGGTTCAAGAGGGGCATCGTGGGGGAAAGAAAGATGTAAAACACTAAGGAACAGGGAAGGGAGATTTCTTTAAAGACTCAGCCAGAAGCTGTTCAATTGCCTTCCTAGGAACTAATGCCCCCATTTTGTGTTGTGAGTCTCATTACCCTGTTATGTCACCCGGCTCACTGTTGCGAAGCGTTCAGGCATTACTGCTGCTGAGTGCTAGGGAAGACACCAGAATCCAATTTAAAAAACCACTGTAATATTAAAACCAAAGAATTGGCTTTAAAGAGAGAATAGCTACTGCAGTTTGCCCAGAAATGTGCTGCATTTCCCACCACTGGCCCTCTGTCTGTGGATGGGATCTATTTTCCTTTCCAAATGATATCTGTCAGTTCAGTCAGCAGTTACAAATTTGATGCAAGAATTAGTGGAAAAAACTTTCCAGCTCATATGATAAACAACCCTTGATGATCATAATCCATAGCAAAACCCTCCCTGCTCTCACTTTTCCCCTGGGAGAGAGGATAAGAGAGCAGCACATGGCAGATGTTAGTTACTCTGCTGAGTACGGAGCTTCACATCTCGTGGTATGTCCATCTGCGTGGCTGGCAGGTGCAGGAGTCTGCCTGTTGCTAATTCCTTCCTGTGCTTCCACCGATAGCACTGGAAAAAGTTGATTTTTTTCAAAGTGGTTGAGAAGACTTATTTTACACTGGATGGTTGTAGCATTATGTACCACAGCAGAGTTTGTCCAAGGCCTCCCAACAGTGCATGAAAATTGAATTCTCCACTGTCAGCGGTGCCAGATGAGCGTTGGCCATTCCCGTTCTGGGATGCCAAATCAGAGCTGGGGGAAGGATGAAGAGGCAGGATGACGGCATTGCTACTCTTTTTGCTCTCTGGATAGGAGGGGTTGAGGAAGGAACTGCTGCTTTTGGGACAAGTCCTCCCGCAACATTTCTTCAGCGTTACCTACTGCCCCATTTGCCCTTTTTGTAGCCTCAGCAGTTGCCCCAGTCTGGGGTTTTGGGGGTCTCCTGGGGGCAAAGAAGGGTCAGAGACAGTTTGCTGACCTGGCACTCTGCTCTGATTCAATTTAGCCCAGGGCTGCTCTGATTTAAAGACTGACGTGGATTCTTACTAATGTATCAGATGGATATCCAAGCTTTAGACCTGACAGTAGATGATATAATTATGTATCATGGGAGGTGTATTTGCCTGTATACCTGCACCCACGTGTGTATACAAGTCTGTGTACCTATAGGATGCTGGCAGCAGCCATTTGAGCAAACACACATTGTGTGTGCCATCGAAACACAGAGGCAGGAGCGCAGAGTCTCACCTGTAGCCTGAGAGCTTCTCCTTCACTTCCGTGGGGCCAGAGGGTGACCAGCTGAATTTACATCTGTCTGGGAGAGACCTGTCCCTTTTGTGTCTCTCTTCTTGGGAGATCCATTTTTCTCACCTATATTTTCTGTCATTCCTCCTTTTTCACAAGATAAATGCTCAAAAGCACCCAAACGAACTGGGAGCCCAAATGTTCTTTTCAGACTGAGGTAGGTCCTGTGACCGTGCCTGGTTTCCTGAATCATGTTGAAAATGTCATGGGGGTGTTCAGGGAGCTGGACTGGTAATCTAGCAGTGGTATTTCAGGCCCTGCTTCAGCAAAAAATATGTGAGGATTTATTCGAGCATTGTGCAGTTAAGCATGTATTTAAGTGTCTTGCTGAAGCAGAGCATGTTTAGCTTTAGAGCATCTAGATTTATTGCATTTTTTGTAAGTAAATTTGTTAAATGTCAGTAATTTAATCTATGTCTCTTCTGGACAGCTTGGGGTGTTTTAAAAGAGCCTTAAGGATGTTGGTCTGAAGTTTGTGGTCTACATCAGGAATGTTTGGGAAAGCTACTGAAATCATAAAGAGAAAATTGATCTGATCGTTTTCTAAAGAGATGGTAACTTGTTGGCAGAAGGTGGTGCTGTTACCTGATATTGGAGCAGATGACTAACTGCCATGTCAGTGAACTTCTGAAACTAAGTCATGAGTAGAGAAGAGATTTTCTTCTTTTTTTTTTCCCCAAGCCACAGATGAGGTTTCCCAGTCTCTGAGATAGTCTTCCTAATTAGAAGGCAGATGGCCACGCCAACATTTCTTCCAACATAAAGTAGAAACTCAGGTGAACTTTGTTCTTTACAGAAATAAGTGAAGCTGTATAATATTTTTTAAAATGAAGTGTCTGATTTCCCAGAGAACTGCAGGGTCATATGGACTGGATTTAATAAAAGCAAAAAATGATTGATATAAAGGAGAGCTGGAAGCATGCTGTCACACTTGATAATATCGTAAGTCACACGAGAAAATTTGGAAAAATCCAAAGAGAGGTTTTGGTTGGGAAAAGCTCTTTCAAGTTCTGTCCTGTGCGTTGATAAAACAGTTGGTGTGCTCCAGCTGACAGGGGATGTGGGGTGGTGGGTTGGGTGTTTGGAGCAATTCACGTGGGTAACACATAAATCCCTTCCTGGCTCTTTAGGTGAATTTAAGCCTCCAAAAAAATCTAACAGCTTTTTTGAAAAGAAAGGATAAAATGTAACTAATGGTATAATAGATAACAAGTCTAATTTCTGAGCCTTTAGAATACACATAGATCATATTTTCAGGCTTTACATTATAATAATAAAAGTCAGGAATTCCTTTTGTATTTAATAAAAGATTATTTTTTTTTCCACCTAATCCTATGCCTGTGGGATCTATGGCACTGAAGCAACACACAGGTGTAAATATAAATTGTTACTGTATTATTTCTCATAAAAGATGTTAGTTGTGGGATTAGAAATTGTGAAAATGGATTTTTTTAGCTATTTCTAGATTAGAATACTTGGAAATTATTGTACTTTTACTCCATTTACAGTTCCTGATTTAGAAAATAGTAGAACCTGAGAAAGGCTGTTTCTGAAATAGCTCACTGGTAGCTAGTGGCAGAAATATCAATCTGTGTTCCGAAGTGTTTTGGTAAATTTTCATAATCAAGAGATTTGGAAAATTTAGATATACATCTAACTTTTTATCCTGAAGGGAGACCAAATTTAAAACTTTTGAAAATCTCTTTGCCCATTGCTAATCCTTCAGTAATTTAAGTTTATTTTAAATATAAGCCTCTATCAAAGAGAAAAACACTTCACATGCTCTAGGAGAGAAGATAAAACATTGAAAAACAAAGTCTAAATCATTAAATAAATCTTTCAGGACTCGTGCTATCTGCCAGTCTGAATCAGCAAGGAAAGCACTGGTGGATTAGGAAGGGTGAGAAGTGTTTGTGCTCCGGTGAAATAATGCCCCTTTTAGGGTGGCAGATGGAGGTAGGGGCTTGTGATGCCATAGGTGTCCAGAGCTGGGCAGCAGCCCTGAGGGACTGCATGGGCTCTGAATTTCAGAGATGAATTTGTACAGTTGCCACATGTATTTTGGGTCTTATTTTCAAAATTCAGAAAGCTTGGCCTTGTTCCTGTTGTTAGAATAACTCCCCGGATATACAAATACTCAGTAAGTATCTGCACTTTGGTGGGGTGTGTGCGCCTGGCGTTGAAAATCCGGCTTTAGAGACAAGATACTGTGCTGTACCTTCGGAGAGAGAAACAGAACTGGTCAGATGCCATTTAAGATACAGTTGAGTCCAAGACTGAAAGGTTCTTGCAGGATTTTCAGACCTTCTATTTTTCCCAATTGGATTTCACGGTTGAAACTTGGTGTAAGAATCCTGAGACTAGGGAGCAAATAGCTTTTTATGGATATTTGAATTACATTTTACACTTGAAAAATCAGTCCAAGCAGTGAGTGCAATGGCCTGGCATGTTGTCTCTGTGCCAGTCCCCTGATGCTCTCTTCCTGCTCAGAGCAAGTTATGCTTCCGAGGCATCACGAGCGGTGCGTGGCTGTGGCGGAGCAGGGTACAGCTGGCTAAATGGAAAGAAAACATTAAGAGCTGATGCTTCCTCCTCCTTTGAAGCGCTCCCTAAAACCTATTTTGAAAGGCTGTGAGGATTTTAGCTCTCATTTTCCCTGGCTTGGTCAAGTGATCCAGCAGAGAGGTGGGCTTGCTTGCAGCTTGCTGCTGCCAGCTTCTCAGCAGGAGGTGTGGTACCAGCCCAGCGCTGTTTCGCTCACTTCAGCTAAAGTCTCCTTTGCTGACAAGTATAATCTCCTCTTCAGTGGACTACTCAGAGTCTGTGTCCAGTGATTCTTAATGTTCTTTTGATCATCATCCCATGGACCGCGTCCCTTCTGTATGTGAAAATCCCGCAGTTTTCCGTAGCCGACGTTGTTTTTGGAAACACAAGCGGAGCAGGGTTTCAGGTAGTCCTGAGTTCATCTGTGGTGCCCAGTGCTTACACTGGGATAAATCACCCTGAATTCACACCACTTCTTACAGTGTCTGCCGAGACATATACCTTTATTTGATTCCATTTTCGATAATATTTATCTGCTGCAGAGATCAGCTAACTTAACTGCCAGACAGTTTACGAACTGAGGAGTTCATAAGGTTGATACTTATTTCCTGTTGTCTTGTGGCTTCTGATGCACCTCTGGATGAATGGGTGACTTTACTCTTATATTCCCTCAGAGCATAACTGTAATTCAGGGCCCTAAATGAAAAACTGTAAGCACAGAGCTCCAAAACCTGGATTCCTACTTGTCAATGGGGGGGAAAAAAATCAACCTGATGGTGGCACAATCTAGCCCTGTTAATAACATCTGCTCAGGTGAGTTATCCTGGTCCTGTAGAAAGCAGTTATATGTCAGCTATGATCATCTGTTTTCTCATTTTTTTGTGTGAGTTGCTCAAAAGCAAACCTTTCCCACAACTAATTGTATTTGCTAATTACCTGTGAAAAAGCAATTATCTCCAGGTGATGCGATTCTTTGGGAAGGTTTTTTTAATTGGCAAAGATGGGGAAAGAATCTCTTCTATGGATGTTGTTTTCAGAAAAATCTTCCCAAATATTGCACCTGATGTATCACATTAGACACATCAGATTGGGTTGCATCAGCAATGTTGCATTACATCACATCACTGAGGTAATGTGCTGTGACAGACTTGCAATGCAACGTGTCAGCTGGAAAATGGGGAAAGATGTGATTTCCTGAACAAAATGCTGCTTAAGCTTTATGGTATTTTCCCCTCCTCCAGCTAAAGAAGTGGCTGTTTGTATTTTGGGGTATTTCTTAGAAGGCTCAGTTACCTATTGAAGAATTCTATAAGCATTTTTTTGTTTTGTTTTGTGCTTCTCTATGGATAATTAATAGGTCTAGAAAGAAAGATCTTTTTTGCTACTTGCATTTCCATACCCAGATTATAACATATCTGTTTCTCCAAACTTTTGGTAATCTGAGAAAGCATCTCCTAGGAGGAGGAAAGTTCTTACCATTTGTACAGGTCTGTGTCCAGTGCCTGATCTTTCACCTTGACTCACGCAATATGCTTCATGTGAGGAATGCCAGGGGGAAGTTCAGGATCACAGTGGTAAGGCCACAAATATAGAGAGAAAACATGGCAGCAATGCACGTATGCATCAGTCAGAGCTGCAGTTAGAGGGTGATTTTGTAGTGCATGACTTATTTATGGTGCACATCTTCTCCAGAGATAGCATCGAAGTACCTCACTCTGCCTTCCCTCAGGACTGTGACCTTCTCCACAGGGGTAAGAGCAGGCAGATTCTGCAGGCTGTCTTCTCTGTTGGAAAGTCACCTTTCAGTGGTGTATAGGAAGGCAGAATTTGCATTAGCCAAGGTATTTCTGAATCTCAAGTACAGGATGACTTAGTTCAGGAGAGAAAGGGCAGTGCAACATTCACTGTGGTTACCGTAAGTGATGGGTGCCCAGCCAACCTCACAAAACAAACAATTCCCATCTGCTCACTGGTCTTTGAATGAGTTTCAACTCTAATTCAGTTGATGGAAGTTAGGCATCTTTGACAGAGGACTTGGTTGGGTCCTTGTTGGGACTCCGAACGGAGCAGAGGAGGTGGGAATGGGTGTGTTTCAGCTGTAGCTGTGGAGATAGGGCATACAGAGATGAAACAGCAGTGCAGGTGAAGGAGGTAAACTTAGCACTGTTAAGCTCCTTGGGAAAGGAGGAGCTGTGAAATCTATATAAAAGCAAAAATCCAAATGTTTTGAGTATTTATTCACAACCTGCATTGTCAGAAATAATGTATAGTATCAGTTTGCTTCCTTTCTTAGTTGATGTTAAAAAAAAGTCTACTTATTTATGAGCTACTCAGTGTTGTCTGATATTGAGCCTCCTTTCAGGCATACATTATGCTTCAGTGAACCATCAAAACCAATATACAGAGAATTTCTGAAGAGGGAAGTGCTATACAATAATGATGAACATATCATCCTCAAGCTGTGGAGGTTAACAACCTAAAATTGTTTTGGTATTTGTACATACTGAAATAAGAAGAATTTATATGTTTGCTCTCATTTTAGTGGGCTCTTGTGATTCATTACATTGGCACTTCAGAGTTCAGAATAGTCACTTGTCTCCTGCAAAGCAGCACCCTTAACTGTGTTACTATTTGGTTGCTCATTATTGTCCCAATTCTTTCTTTTTTATTGCTGCACAAATACACTTTGGTTTCACAGTAAGTTCCCTAGTGCTGCTTTCTGTAGCATTCATTGTCAGGGGGATCAGGGTTCTGGTTTACTTAGAAAGAAATCAGCTAAGTAAATCTATAATAGCATTGCTGTTTAAACAATGCCTTGAATCATTAAAACTAAAAAAAAAAAAAAAGTTTATGTACCTATGGATACCTTTCATTTTGCGTTCAATAGGGTTTTTTTATAAAATGGCAGCAGCCATGTAGAAAACATTTACTTACCTTTTTGCTTACTTTGATTTATTCTTTAAGGACAATACAGTCATTTTACAGTCTGTCCTGGGTAAGGGAAGGTGCATAATTGCTGTGCCTAGGAACAGCCTGGGGATTGAATTATGAGTTGAAAGTCTCTAATCTTTCCCTGCCAACCTACACTCCTGCTTGCTCTAAGCAGGTATTAAGACCATTAAGAATAAAGGTATTAAAAAAGGTATTCAGGTACCTAAAGATGCAAACAGGCTCACAAAGTTTTGTGCAGAAATGAAAGGTAGGCTGCTCACATTCACTGAAAACAAGAGGAGCTGCATGTCTGTTCTCCTTCAGCCCTCTGCAAAAAGTGTGATATGCCTTATTGCCCCCCTGAGTTCCTTCAACACTTCTGCTAACCTGGATCCTGTTATTCCACTTGAGCCTCTGGCTCCACACTCAGCCCATGTCCAGGAGCATGAGGCCATCCCATATCCCCCACCTGCATGTCTGGGTGTAGGTACCCACGCTGGAGCCAGGCTCCCCAGGTACCTGCACTGCAGGAGATGAAGTGCATCCTGAGGTGTCTATTTGGTCTCAACTGTATGAGAATCCTTTGGGGGGAGCTCAGAAACGATGTTTCTAGTCTGGCAGCTGCATTTGCTCAGGAGAAACATACTTTCAAAGGGGCAACCTTGGTTATTCTGTCACTGGTTTTCATCAAATGTTTATTTTCTATCCCTCATCATATGTGTAAGTAATTCAGATCTACAAAAAA
>VZTO01022515.1:0-21920 GCA_013400615.1 Syrrhaptes paradoxus
CTGTGATTCTGTGAAAATGGAATCAAAACTATATTATATCTAAAATGACAGAGCATATCTTCCAAAAACCACACTCTTTTTTAAACCCCAAAGACTTTTACCTTTATCCATATTCATTGGATTCTCAGATCAATAGTAGGTTAAAAAAATCTTCCATCAATAGCAGTCTGGAATGTCAAATACAGTTTTGCTGGATTCTGAATTGGCCCAAAAAATACCCAAACGTTAATGACTATAAAGCTGTATTGGACATGGAAATAAAGTCGAGAATCCTGAAAAAAGAAAAGTTGTTTCAAAGTGAAAGTGCACACAAATTATAGAACAGGAAAACACAGGGGAAAATTATCTTGGTTTTCTAGACATTATCATCCCTATATATTAATACTAGATTATAGCCAAGGACTGGGGTTTTATCACCAAAGACTGGGATATTTTGGTCCCAGGCACCTATAGGCTATTGTTTTCTCTGTTACAGGTTTTTTTTTCCAGGAATAGTTTATACTGTCAGCTCCAAAGAATAGGAATGAGGGGGACAAACCAACAAACCAAAACTCAAAAGAAAACACAAGCTGGATTTCTTCATGTCTCATTATAACAGTGAATTTTAACAACTTCAGAATAAAATGTATTTCCCCCCCAAGAATTTAAAATAAATAATAATAGTGGTAGTAATAGCAATAATATAATAAATTATTGCCATATGGCTCTCACCCCGATCAGGGGAATAAATGAGAGAACCACACACGATCGATTACTATGCTCAGAGAATCTAAAGTCATTTATGCTGTTTTTAAATTACATGGTTGATGTGGAGATTTTACTCTGCACTGCAGTATAGAGTTCAGCTATGTCTGGAAGAAACTGAAGAAAATTCTGTCTCCTCCAGACCACAACTTAGTTTGCTTAGAAGAGCCAAATTTAACACTGTGTTCCAGGAAAAGAGAAGGTTTAGGGAAGACTGAGTTGAAAAAACTTGTTTGTTTTAACCTTTCTCTCTGCTTATTATCTAACTGAGGCAAATGAATACTGCTTTGTTTTGGAAAAAAAAAACAACAAACTGTTCTGACTTGCATTATTTTCTAGATACAGACTTAACAGAAGTTTTTTGCAAAGGATTACAGACCAAGAAGTTGTCAGCACTGTTATGTGCACATGACCACTTCATATGCACCCAACATTTCTATATACATCACCAGTTATCTTTCAACTGTCTATCTCAGGTTATCTAAATCCATACTCTATTTACATATATTGCTGTGTGATGTTAAGACTTAACTCCTGACTTTCTCAGGTAGCCTTATTACTAAGGATCTGCTTATCAGGTCAGGACAAAGATCTGCTGGAGCTAGGTGCTGTGATTTATTCAAGGATCTATGCACAGGAGCAGTCATTCAAATAGATGCTCAGGCACCTTGTAGGTATTTCTGTGGAGGCCCTGGATAAGCATGGCAGAATCATGTAAGATATGATGAACTATTACCCCATCCTTCTCATACACCAGCTCTTGAACAAATAATTGCCTTCATGTAATGGAGAACTTTTAACTACCTGTTGCTGTCTTCAGAAATGCACCTGATATAATAACGGACATCTAGAATATAAACTTTCTGGGATGTGCTGAGAATGTTACTGGAACATGGGTGCTCCTTGAAAGAGGCAGTGAGTATGCCTACACAAGGGATTCTGTCACTTGTTTTTACTGGGCTTAATGTATGGCAAAGACAAGGTGAGGAAGTTAGCAAACAGTTAGCAGATGTGAGAAGCAGCAGCAAAATGACACAACTCCAGCAAACAGCCAGCCAACAAAAATAAATGGTCAACTGGCTGTACAATCAGCCAGTTTTCTATTTGAGAATTACACATGACTGACCACTCACCTTTCTGACTAGAAAGTTTGCACTGTCTTTGACTACTACTGAAACTGTGTTAGGAAATGCATACAGCTCCTACCTCATAGACTGCAGAAGCACAACTGGGATACGTCCCCATTGCTGAAGAATCCCTGGATCCAAGAATGCAAGATCACAAAGAAACACTACATACATTTTCACAAGTGACGTGTCACGTCTGTTTTAAAATACTGATTGTTCTGCACATTCAAAGTAGCTGATCTACCTCAGGCTTCTTGTTTTCATTTTATTTAGTTATTTATAGGACTGCTAGTTTTGGTGAGGTGTACTTTCTTTGCCTGGTTACTTTTATGGATTGTGTTGTGCAAGAGGTGTTTTATTTGTTTGAGTGTCTCTTCAAACGCAACTATCCTTGCTTGCTCATCTGGGACCATGGCATACCACTTTATTGTACTGTGTCAATTTCTTGGTGTTTTCTTATGCTTGTAAAATATTTTTGGGTATACTGTGAAATCAAAGTTTAAAATAAAATCAGAGGAAACTTTATTGATCTGTCCTATTTTGTCTCATGCGTTTGTTGCATAGGGACCAAGTGAGAGAAAATTTTCTGTCAACACAATTGTCAGAGCTCGGAAAAACTCAAAGAGCTCGTGAATATGCCAGTAAAGTGCTGAACAAAAAGAAGTGGCTAGTTCATAGAATCATAATTGTAGAACAGTGTGGGCTGGAAGGGACCTTTAAAGATCATCTCGTTCAACCTCCCTGCCATGGGCCTGATAGATAATTTGGAAGAGGACTCAGAAGAGTTTTACAGGACAGCCTTTAGCAGCTGACCTGACAAGGCCCACACCTCAAGGGAGGCAGCCACTGGTGCAGGGTGCTCCATGGAACCTGCTGTGATTTTGTAGCTACAGGTGGCCAGAGAAGACCAATGTCCTGATCTGAGCAGGCACTGCAGAAAACTCTTTGGGTCTTTTCTTCTGTCCACGTCCTCTTGATATCCATACTTCTTTGCTCCTATTCTTCTTCAAACTCCAGCAGCTTTCTGAATTCAGCAGGCATTTTTTGCATCTCATCTTGTATTCTGAATGAGGGGTGATCATCAAGGGACTGCAAAACTAAAATAATATATTTGGTATTCCTTCAAGAAATGTAAGAAATTAATTTCTTCTTTTGCAGTATGAAACCTTCACCATTTTTTAGATACTCCATTTCAAATTTGCAAGATTGTCTGTTTGGAAATAACAGGTGGAATACAAACAAGACTCAGAAATACATTGTGGGTATATTTTAATCCCTTTTCTCTCCTCTTTAACAGATAGGAAAATTGCTAACCTACAGCACAGCTGTAATGCAGAGAAGTTGTGCTTTCCATCCTCGTTATTAGAATGTGCTTCTACTGAGTTGTATATGCAGTTTATATCTTTTTTGTGTCTTTTGCTTAAGGTGTGCAATACACTTACATCACCATTGCCCCAACTTATGAATGCCCACAGGAACAAATTACTTCAAAGTAGTATTATAAATTCTACTGCAGTCATAAACCGGATAGTACCTACTCAGGGATAATTTTCTGAATGTTGAAAATACATACTTGGGTATGTGAAAGAGGCTAGTTGCTATTTGGGATCAGTGGTCTGCTGTATATCTTAAAAAAAAAAAAGGGGGTCGTTAACTAAAGAATAAGAAATTAAAACCTAGGTTAAGGCAGCTGAAGTTACAGTCAGAAGTAGATGCTGAAGGACTTTGAAATGTTATCATTTGAGTAATATCTGTATTTGAAACTTTAATTCAAAAATCTGCTGTGATAGTACAGTAAACTTGTTGCTTGGAATGGTAAACAGCAAATGCCAAGATCTCCAAGGAAGATTTCTTTCATTTTGGGAAGGACTATTATTTTCTGTATGAATAGTAAGACAGTGCAGAGAACACAGAGTAGCCAGTGCTAAGAACTGCTGAACATGAGATCCTGCAGAGAGATAAAGCACCTGACGGGTACTCTCAAGAACTACAACAAAAGATCTTAGCTATACCACTACTCCTCCTGGAGCTGCCAAAGTAGACCCCTTCTTTTGCACTATTCAGCTCCAGTAACATCTGCTTCTGCTTTGTCCCACACTGATAAACTACTCAGTTTAGGAACTATCCTGCTAGGATTCAGCCCCAAAACATCACATACTTTGCCACTACCTCAAAATGCCACAGAAGACAGAAGGAAGGAAGGAATCTTACAAAGAGTAAGATCCACTCACAGCGAGTTCTGACTTAGGAAATTAAGTGACACTACTAAGACCATGAAAAAAATGTTTATAGACAGTGATATAAATGTGCATTATCATCAGAAGGTGGAACCTGGCTAAAGCAATTGCATTCAACAATGAGAAATTCAGATGTGAACAACATACAGTCCGGTTATTTTATGGAGTTGTTAGTTACAATGAAGATCAAGAATATTCAAAAAGAAAGACTGGAGTGTGTAACGCTCCATGGATGGGAAAATTTTTCTAAAGACAGTATTCCCATTTCTGAAAGGCCAAGAAACTAGCTAAAACAACAAAAAAAATCTTAACAAAGCAAATTAACTTTAAATGCAATTTCTGCATATCTGTGCTGTTTCATTCATCTCTTACTGCCACTCTTAACTCCCTTTAGTGGTGCTTGTCAAACTGTGTTTCTGGATCATTTTCTTGACAACAATTTCTGTGAATTATTCAGGTGCTTAGTCTACCTTAATTAAAAGTGGGATTTGTTTTATGACTCTCAGACCAATCTTAGGCTAGATTAAGTTTGTCCTCTACTTGTCTCTGTATGGTCAACTAGGGCAAACACTTCCAGAGAACAAATCAGCATATTCTAAAAAACATATTTCAGTCATACTCTGTTTTCATCATGACATGTGGATTTTCCCTCAATCCAGGAGGAATTTTCATTTCTGTGGACTGAACTTCCGTCAATACCTTATTGTCATTACCTGATTTTTGCCAAGTAGTGTGAAATTGGAGGCAGGGAATAGTTCAACTGCAGTGAAAAGTACATTTCCATGTTCTGATGTGCACACTGCTCTCCTTAGTGCCTTCTCTTGTGTGAAAGTGTGCGAAATGATTGACTAAAGCTTGTTAGAATTACGTGTAAGAATGAAGAAGCATTGATATAACATGGTATCCCATCAATTTTGTAAGGTTATATGACTGGGATGACAAACTTCATCTGAAAGTGGTGAGCATTTAACCACAGAAAAAGGGTATTATTGCAGTATAATCCACACTACAATCCAGATTAAGTTTAAGCAGTGGTATCTTCATACACTCGTGGCTTCTGAGATTTCTTGTGGTTCCTCTTTTCTGATTCTTCTTGTAAATGAGCAAAGTTGCTAAAATCGCGAACCTAGTAAACTATTTTTTGAACACTGAAAAGCCCCTCTCTCTACTTTAAAATTTTGATGACCATAACTTGTTTCCTGTCATGAGAGTTGGGAATGCAGAGATGACAGCTGAACAAAAAGAACCTCAGAATAAGAAAAAAAAAAAAAAGGATGAAATTCAAAGACAGAAAATAAATTGTCCATTCTCTAACCCATTAATCTGTCACTCTTTGACTATGACCTTATGCAAGGCAAAAAATAATCATAAAATCACAGGATTTTTTTGCCAGTGTTCGGTCACTCTCACAGTTGAAAACTGTTTCCTGACAGTTTGTGCCCATTGCCTCCTGTCCCATGACTGGACACCACTGAAAAGAGTCTGGCTCTGTTCCTTATCACTCTCCCTTAATATATTTGTGCACATTGATAAGATCCCCCTGAGCCTTCTCTTCTCCAGGATGAACAGTCCCAGCTCTCTCAGCCTTTCCTAATGGGAGAGATTCCCTTAATCAGTTTAATAGTCCTTCATTGGACTCTCTCTAGTACATCCATCTCTCTTGTACTGGGGAGCCCAGAACTGAACCCAGCACTGCAGACGTGGATAACTAAGATGAAACATGCTTGAAACCTTGGTATGAAGCTACCAGTTAATCTGGTATGAAGCTACCAGTGTTACTTTTCAGATAAAAAGTATCCCTCTCCTCACCTACTATCAATTTTTCCATCAAAATCTGGTGATAGTCCAGGAGATACCCCAGCAGCCATGTGATATCACCCAGGAAAGTCTTCAGCCTTTGACCACTAAGAAAACAGGTCACTTGTCCTTATATGAAGTAGTTAATATCAAAGCCTGGCATTAACTGGACTGGAGATGAAATCTTGACCAGACTGCATTTTACTTTCTTTCCTATCAAAACCAAGCACAGGTTTCAAAGCAGAAAATATTACAACCCATCTGTCTCTTGTACTTGATATTTCAGAGGCTCCTAAAGGTATTGCTCAGACATCTGAAGCAACATAAAACCTGTGTAGGAAATGAGGAACAGAAGAGGAAATGAGTCAAAATTGTCAATTCCAATTAAATCTATCATCAGGAAAAACAAAAAAAAATCTGTGATCTAAGAAAAGGGGGAGGTAAAAAACTGTATGAAAGGAAAAAAAAAAGCAGATATGTGAATAAATTAGATGGAAGAGCAAATAAATCCCACCATCCCAATTTTTAAAAAGAAAATACTGTCCCAGGCAGAAATTGGATAATAAAAACTATCTATGTATAAGAAAATTTTAAGAAAGCAAAAAAAAATTAGAAACATGCAATTAGTAACAGAACTCTCACTAAACAGACAGAATCTTAAATCAGTTAGTCAATCAAATGATGAAATAATTAGCAACTGGTTTTAAAAATCAAGTAAAACTTGACTAATAAGAAGATACCATATTTCAAATGCAAACTGATTGTCACTTTTCACGTTTTTGCAAGCAGGTGCTAACCCACATTATCATCATTTGTAAGTTATGCTTTACTATTAAATACTTTATGTAGACAAATACACACACACATATGTACATACAAAATCACCTGGGAGCATGTCATGAAAGAGGACAAGGAGCATCCTGCAGATTTTAGGTTTATTCTTATATTTTAAAAAAATGGAAAACCTATAGTAATACAGTGATGAATTAAATATGTAAATAAGAAGACCATTCAAAAAAAAGTTCATTTTCAATTACTATCCAAGAACATACTATGAAAGGAAAGCTGAGGTTGAGCTCTAGTAGATGTCCAGTGAGATATTCGACATATTGCCATAAACCTTCCTAAAGAATGTGAGGGCAAGGATAGGTGTGTCCTCATTCAGCATGAGTGTAAACAACAAGAAATGACAAATGACAAAGAATTCATCAAGCCATCACAACAGGCAACAGTAAGCCTGATCTTATGTTAAACTTCATCTGATGATCCCTAGGATGTGTTTGAACAACACAGGTAAAGTTTTTGAAAGATGACTGCCTAAACAAAAGTAACTTCAACACATAAAGTCAGATTCATCAATCTACATATTGGCACCACAGGGGGTAGAGTTTTGGCATTCAGCTTCTGAAACAGAAAATCAAAATCCAGAATGAAAGTAAAGAAAAAGAGGATGCAATTCCCTTTCCATGAAAGAAGAAAGCTCCTATCCTGTATCCTCCCTCCCCACCAGAGCTTGTGCACAAGGAAGTTATGTCCATTTCTATAAGGATGCCTGAAACACACTTCACGCAGGCATTTGTGAGTGCTTATTGAACCCAAACCTAGGGTCTTCTCCCAGTGACAAGGGTCAAAGTACAAGTGGTTACACTCTCTTGAAGTCCAGCCCTGCACCGTGAGCCTCTTGTGCCCCCGGTGCTGCACGCACATATAGATGTGGTGATAAACTCACGTGAACCACTTTGCCTCTCAGAGAAAAGCAACAGATTCATAAGTCCGTCAACAAGTCCTAAGGCTTTGAGAGTTTTATTTTGTGGATCTGGGTCTGGAAAACTTAATGCAATATTTTTGTGCTTGCTTGCCTTAGGAAGTCACATACAAATACTAACAAAAAAGGTGGTTTGGAGTAAGGTAGGTTAGAAATTTGCAGCCTATCTCTACTCCCCAGTAACTGCTGTTACCGTGCTGAAAAACTGCTGGTGTTCTTCTTTTGGAGAGTTGTTCAGCAGTGAGAGGCTAGATGGAGTAAAGAAAGGGGGAGAAAATGGAGAAGAAAAGGAGGAGGAAAGCAAAGAGGCCATCAGGAAAAGTTCAAATCTGTGTCTGTAAGAAAAAAATTGGTTTTGAAAACACAAAAATATATGAAAAACAACAGTGCTGAAAAAGTCTTGAAGTAACTGTGAATAGGAAGTCAGCTATGATATTTCAAACACTATACCAGCAAGAAGGAAAAAAAAAATAATAATAACTTTGATATCATTTCGGTGCAAACAAAGGTACATCCATCATAGATCAGACATGTATTAAGACCTACCTATACAGCAGCATTGTGTCTTAGCTCCATTATGCTGAGCTCTGGGCATCTCAGAATTTACAAAATGTGGAGAATTCATAAAAGAAAAACCCAAACTGAGACGTTGAACAATCTGGCCTTTGAGAAAGAAACCAAAGAAAGACATCAATTTTATATATCCTGGCTAATCTCTGTCAATGAGGGAAATCCTTGAAAACTGTGATTATAGAGCAGCAAAAACCAAAAAGACTTAAACTGATCCAAGGGGGCATGAATACAACAAAAGGAGGACTACAAGGCAACATGCAGTTTCCTAACCTTGAAACAAATTCAGCTATTGAGCAGTCTTCTAAAGCAGTGGAAGAAAACTTATCACTCCAGTATCTTCACCCTACATTCTCTTCTTGCAATATGATAAAAATTGCTACACCAGAAGTAAAATAAATTTTATTATTCAGAAAAAACATATATGGTATAGGCAGGACATGTAAAACAAACATTTTAAAATGGTTTGGAAAAAATACTAAAATATACATATCAGGGAATAATATTTAATTGGCAGAGAGAATGACAAGGTGACTGAATGTAATTACCACACTTACAATCAGCTATGTTCATAATACAGAAATTCTTACATAGTAGTATCTTTCACTGAAACAGACTAAGATATTATGGACACATTTATGACTTCCAAAATTTGAGCAGTAAAGCTAATTGTGGCAGAAGAGCCTTTTTCTTAAACTTACTTTAAGACCTACTGTGTCAAGTGAGAAAACTCATCAAGTGACCATAGTGACAAAAATAAATATCTAAATATCACACTGGAAAACTATTTATGCTCTTCAGGGGTAAGGTGAGGCTAAGCACCCTGGGAAATAGCCATCTCTTTTTAAACCAATCCAGGTAAGGACTTCTAAGAGATAATGTAGTACAACACAAATCGTCAGAATACAAGGAAATGAACAGAAGGTAAACCACTGTGGAGATACTAAAACAGAGTGGCATCAGTCAGTCACACTCAATGCATGGAATGCATGCAAACACAGTCTAATATAATAAAGGTGTTTGATGAAAGAGATGAGACAGAACAAAAAAAAAATACATTTTTTGAAAGGGCGGTTTCCTTTAACAGCAGCAGCTTGTTCTCTCTCCCTCAAAGGAAAATCTCTGCCTTGTACCTTGTTTCAGCTTATTTATTTATTTATTTATGTGATATTTGCATCCAGTGAATTTTCAAACTGAAATGAAACCTGTTCCACACAGCCCTGCAGGACTACAGATACTTAGTGAACCATTTTCTCTTTTAACAACAATGGGAAGCAGTAGCAAATACCCCATGGGCCTCTGGCTGAAAGGGCTCCTGAGGCAAGAACTGCTTCGATTTTTGGATGTCTATGAGCTGAAGTGGATTATTGATTCAATTTAAGAACAATCAAGAAGTTAACAGAACTGGGTTTATGAAAGGAACTTGAAATTAATTGGGATTATACCACCTTGATCCCAGCCCCTCACCCCACCCCCCCCCCCCCCAAAAAAAAAAAAGACATTATAACATTATAACTGCTGCTGAAGAACATGAATAACATGAGATACAGAAACATATGTTGCTGCAATAATACTAAATTTGCACATGAAACAATAGCAGCATCGTATGGAACAGTCTTGAATACATGTCGTGGGTTAAGTAGAAGAGTTATTTTTCTTTTCCTTCTCTTCATAAATAGCTATCAAGAAGCAATGTTTTGGATTCCTACTCAGGAGAAAAGCTGATAAGAAGGAACGTTTATAGTTATTGCCAGGATACTTTTAAGGGCAAATACGTTCAGCCTCTCTCCTCTCCACAGACAGAGCAGGAGGAGGCCTGGGGAGGGAGAGACAGTCCAGCTGCTAGCCTGGGATTTGCTTTTAGGTTAAGACTGAGAAGCAGACTGACCAATTATTCCATCCCATGCACGTCATACCCAGTATATAGGTGAGGACCCTTCTGGGAGATCGCTCTCTTTTGCTTCCTTTGGGCACCGGATCATCTCGCTTCGGGGCCTGCATTCACTCTCCCAAGGCCTTTACCCCTACCCCCCGTACATGCCGGTAGCTCTTGGATACCAGGACGCTCATNTAGGTGAGGGGAGGGGCAGTATCACTGTGTATCACATTGTATATTTGTATATAGTATTATTTTCAATATTATTGTCGTTTAGTTTTGTAGTATAGTTATTAAATTGTCCTTATCTCAACCCACGAGTCCTTTTTTTTTCCTTTACCCCAAAAACTGGGATACACATTCAGCAAAAGCCGCTTGGCTAGTCAACACTAGAGGATCTGCCAATCGGGCTGGTTCTGCCCAGTCAGAACCTTTTCAATTTACCTCTTTAATTCTCTCCCCTACCATCCAGTGGGGGCGGGGACTGTGTGAGTGGGTGTGTGTGGTTTGGCCCCCAGCCAAGGGCCAACCCGCTACAATACAACAGGCTGAAAAATTTTTTCTGTGCAGGGAAATACTTTGTGCAACATGACCAAAATACTATGATATGTTAAAGCACACAGCTGTGTAGAAGCAGAAAGAACATGTCAGGATGGAGAACAACACAAAGTAGATTTTAAATAGAAAGCGCTTAGTTCACGTTGTTTCTAAGGCTAAGACGAAACTTTGGCCAATGTCCTAGTTTTACCAGACACATAGGTCTTCTGGCAAATACAGAATAAGAGATTCTGTTTAAGAACTTTCTCAGTAGGTATTTACATGTAAAATTAGTGCTATATGTTATTTCTTCATTTGGTACCTTTTTTCTTCCTCCTTTGTGAACTTACTTACATCTGAGCAAAAACACCGGGAAAGAGGCCCAGAAACTGTACAGGGAGACGAAGGGTTATAAACAGCAAATCAAACAGATAAACCAGCCTTTTTCCAAAAGGAAGTAGTGCAGAAGATAATTTGTGCATGTCTCCTTGACAACTACACAGTGTATTTTGGGGCAAACGTAAGGTAATTTGAACTAAAACATCTTTCTTTGCAATGAATGACAAAGTAACGATTACATAAACTTAGCTATTCCATATTTAGTATAAGCATAGGTGTACGTAAATAAAGTGCATTTACATATAAAAAATTTGAAAGGAGCATAGTTCCTCAAAAATTTGTGCTTATCTGCTTCACTCACTGGTATGTTTTAATCAGATTGACCTACAGCATACAGTGACAGTTTCCATTAGGAAACATTTAAGATCTTATCCCTTTCCTCTAGAACCTAAACTAAATTCTTCCAATCCCTTTTACCTAATCACTAACAGATGAAAGATGCCTTGTCTAACACAATTCCTGTCAAAGCCATTCCAGATCAGGGATCTAATATGAGCTCTGAGGAAACAACCATGACACCCTAAATGCTAACTTCCGAAAAGCTTGTTTATTTTTTCCTTTTTCATGTTCTTATATTCCTCATCATAATTCAGTGTTTTCAACATTTAAACCTTTTTTAAGGACAACTTTTTTGTTTTAAATTCATTAGGAAAGGATTAAAGTTTTCAGCAATGTTATGTAATGTCTTTGTTTCAGCTTGATGTTACAGGTCCTGGGCTTAGGCCCATCTGCACAGGCACTGATTAATATTCCTCTTCGTTTTCACACTGATTCTTGAAATAACTTTGGTATTGAATTTAACTTAAATTCCTGTTTAATAAGAAAATAATTCTTATTGAATAAACAGATTGAAACATGTAACCTAAGAAGCGGATATTTTTTTTCTAACACAGACATTTAAGATGGCAGTAGACAACCCACTAGCAATTATCTTTCACATCTCTTTGCTGTTCTTACCCATTAACACAGGCTTCAGATTATAGGAAAAAAAGGGTTGGTTTTTTTTTTTTAAATAAAGCATTAACTCTGCCTATATCATCAACCAACCCTACGATGGTGCACTTAGAGGTCCGTTCCTCGGTTCACTTTCAACACTACTCATTGTATGTACAAACACACAGCTGTTGTACAAGACTGAGTACAACCAGATGCTTCTACTTTTTGGTAGGCAAGGCTAGTCTCTCATGCAGCCAAAGCCAGTGGTTAAGACTCCTTTCCTTTTTTTTCTTTTTTCTTTTTTTTTTTTTTTTTAATAGTTAGAATTCAAACAATGCGAGACAAACATTTAGATTTGGAATGCAGAGAAAATGTTTTCCAGGCAACAATGAAGCTAAGGAACTGTCTATAAAACCTGAACTCTCATATCTGAAGTATTATACTTAACTGCACTGCAAAAAATCCAAACCTATTCACACAGCAAAGTCAGTTAATGTAAACTTTATGTACTTTGCAGAATTTAAAATCATCTACATATTACAGATTTTAAAATTAGGTATTTCTTTTACACTGCCATTGGTGCAAAATTTAAGTTCATCACATGTGCACATACAATCAAAAAAACAGACCTCTCATGTCTCTGCTCCTGCCCCAATGACACTTTATGACTGATTTCAATTTGTTTCCTATAAGCAACAATAAATTCTGAAAAAAATGCAAAAATGTTACCTCCACTGCTTTGTGATTTAAGACAAAAGAGCATACTTAAATACTGCTCTGAATAGAAATGATTCCTTGAACTATATTTATAGCTATAAATATTTGCTAATTTTCAGTTAACAATTTTCTCATAAAACACAGCAAAATTCCCAATTTTATTTCAACACTCAAAATAGATTAAAACTGTCAAAATCAATAAAGTTCATTTGGATTGACTCCAGTAGAGTAGGATTTCCTTTCTTAAATTTAACAAATACCTATATTTCTATAGAATTTCAGAGCAGAGCTTTCTAGCCTTTGACAGAACATAAAGACTAATTTTGCACGTCTTAGAAATATTTGCAAAGTTTGCAATTGCTATCCACATCTTTCAGATTCACCAGACTTACACCAGTTTTCAGTATAAAATAATCATAATTTACTGATAATGATAACACAATTTTTTGTCTTCAGCAAAAAAAAATTGGTATTGGTATTGTAGTGGGAAAGATGAAATATTATTTACCTTTTCCTTGGCTCATGAAGTACTACAAAATTGTACTTCAAAAGCTCTAGCTTTAAGAGTTGATGCTTGTGTCTATCATGTTGGACATACGTATAATATCAAGAGTATTAGCTTACTGTGATTTCTTCTATAAGCTTTCCCAAATATTGCAGATTTTAAATATATTTTTCATTGACAATTATTTTTCCTCAGCTCAAAAATCACATCCCAGATTTTTTAATGTGGGTTTTGGCTGTTTTTAATGATAGGTGTAGAGGTACAGAAAATAAACTTGTTTACTGATGCTGTTACCCCCGTCTTTCAAAAAGTACTGTTTTAAAGTTTTAAGTTATGGAAAAACAGTAACAAATGCAGAACTTAATGAAATATGACCAGCCCACAGAGGAGAATAAGAAAAAAAAATCTAACAGTTACAGAATAAAAGGCAAAAAACTAAAACTTATGTATAAAATGTGTTGCTATGTTAATACTAAATTTTCACATGAAACAATATTTTCAAATATGAAAATACAGCAAACCCAGAAGTTGAAGTGAAGAATGCTGTATCTCATTTCCTTATAAACAATGCTACACTTCTTGGAATCAGCCTTTTTACCTTCTTCAGGTTACTTATAAAGCTGGTTTTGTCTGAATTGGTAGCTTGTGAGTACAGGAGCATTCTGTTCATTAGGAAGCTTATTCAGTGCATGCATTTCAGAACTGCTCATTCAAAATGCCTCCAATAAGAAAAAGGCAGTGTCACCAATATTTTCCCTTGTAAGAATTTCACTTTACGTAAGAACATAAATGAAAATTAGGTCCTTAGCTTTCATCTTTTCTATGTAGATGCTGACCGATGCATGATTTTGACTTCAGTTTCCTAAAAGTCAACCAGGGAGGAGCTGAGCACATACAGTTATGGCTGACTTTAGCTAGGAAATATACAAAATATGACGATTGGTTATAAGACTTACTTAGATTTAGGTCCCAAATTTGAGAAAGGAACAAGAAAAAAATTCCACCAACATGGTTAGCTGAAGCTAGCAATGAAACATCACTGTTTCATGATATAACTGAGTTACTACAAAAACAGATCTAGTGGGACAGACTTTACATTTCTGTTTAGCTTTAAAACCACTTTTGAGCTTTATGGAACTTCAGTTGGCTAGTCAAGAGCTGCTGTAACTTATGGCAGAGTGTAACAAAACCCTGACTAAGTTATTACACTATTTAAGGAGTGTAAAGGACTGGAACAGCTCTGACTACTTCCCTCTATGTTACAATTACAGTGAAGTCTATATACCATGTTGGTAAAGAGACATTCTAAGTGGTTTTCAACAAATATTTTAATAAAGTTAAAGCCACACAATACTGTTAATTCATTTAACTAACACAAGGAGCTCAAAAGAAAATTGAAAGGAAAAGGTAATCAGACTAATATTTCAGGGTGCATTTTTTTCAGAGCTAAGACTCAAAAAGGAAGGAAATCACAGAAGCAGAAAGAGTTCAGAGAAAGCAGCCAAGGATAATCAAATGCCTACAACAGCCTTTGCATAAGGATCAACTAAGGAAATTCTGGCCTAGGAAATCCTTGAGTCAGAAATTATTTCTGGGAGAGACTTGAAGGAACTCTGATCAGATGACTCCCTCAGTGTAAACCCTTTCCCAAGCATCTGCTTTCTGTCGATGTCAGATATGGGACACTGAACTGAATGGACCTCTCCATTGCTCAGTATTCCTCCATTCTTAAGACCAATGGATGTAACTCTGAAACAAAATGTACAAAAGCAAGCAAACAAATAACATTTCTCAGTTGTTTCCTTCACATATTCATGCATTACACAGACACTTCCATTTGCAGGAAAATTCATTCCTTATTGCTTTCAGTTCTGAGAGTGTGTGTGCGTGCATATGTGTATGTGCACATATATTTTGTGTGTATATATATATACACACACAAATATATATATATGCTATATATATACATATCATAGGTGGTTTTGACTGTATTTGCATCACACAAACTTACTCTGAATCTAATTATTTTTATTAACAAAAAAGAACAATATTGTAATTTATTTTAATATCCTGGCATTCAAAGTGATTAACCTAATCTATTTTAATGACATTGACATGGATGGATTAAATTTCAATTCGATTTTTATTAGAAAGAGATGACTAGAGGGGCTGCCACTAAAGAAGGCAGAACAAAATAGCCAACAACACTGCCCTGGAGAACTCTGAACAAACCACAAAGCAGAGGGCAGCACTGCTCCGTGGTATTTTCAGTGCTTTTGTGATTGTAGTATCTTTTACTATACACACCCTAAAGAATTACGTCTTTGATGCTTTTGTCCTCTTGCAAGGGCATCTTCTCTACGGTACGATTTCCTTAAATCATTGCAAGCATTAATTCAGAGTGTATGTTTAGGGCTGCTCTATGTAGGGACTACAAGATAGTTCCCAATAAGTTAAAAATAAATATGAAAAATAAAAGTTCCTGCAAGTAACACATAGCTCAAAGAGAAGGTTACAAAAGTGCAAGGAAAGAATGTCAGGGAGCAAAGCAGACATACCTCCCCTACGGTGAAGTATGAATATATGACACAGTGCCGACCTGGACATAAAGATGACAAATAAACTGCTGCTAAACCCAACGTCTTATCGTGCTTTCATATAGACATGCCTATAAATGAACACGGAAAAAAATATCAAGGCTTGTGAGAAAGTATGTATAAAAAACCCACATTACAACTGAACAAAGTACGAAGAGCTAGGTACTTCAGGTAAGCATCCAAAAAAACCCCAGTTTTGTGTACTTGCACTGAATCCTGAATTGTTTTTGCAGCAGTAGTTAATTGGACATATAGTTCCTGGGCTGTATGGCAGTTCCTGAGTTATTTCCAAATTGCCGCAAACACATCTGTGCTTAAATTCCACTGCTTTGAATTTATCTTTTTCAAGTTCTGTTTTAGAAATGTGGCTGACCTGGCAGCTCCTGCCTGCTTGATGTTACTAAGCTCTAATTCTGAATAGCTATTAAAATTCTGCTTGCTCTACAGTCCCTCACCTCACTGCCACAGGCTCACAGAGAATGGTTGTGGAGGGAAACTCTGTCTGTGAACAGCTAAAATCCAGGAACAACCCAGCTGGAGTTCAATTCTCCGTTTATATCAGCAAGCGTCTTTTCCTACAGTGAAAGCAGAAAATGACATATACACATGCAAATAAATACAGTTGAAACTTACAGGATATCCAATCATCAAAGCATTTTGTATGCAGTATTTAATCCTCAAATTACTTCTAAAAGTATCATCTTCCACATTTTTCATAGAGATAGAACCCTGGTAGAAGTTAAGCAATGGATTTCCAAAGAACCAAGTTTACATTTGGGCAGCACTTTTAAAAACCAACTTTATCTGTCTTACTAAGGTCACAATGTGGGAAAGCTTTAGAAAGAGAAGATCCTTGGTCTAAATCCAAATCAGTCAAGTAAAAAGTGCATCTATGAGTGTCACATGTTGGGCACCTTTTAAGAAACTGTTAACAAAAATTACTCAGAATGGAAAGACAACTTGCTTTGCATAGGCCAATGGCAGCAGCAGCAGTTAAGGAACACGTTCCAAATAGAGAAACTGAAAACATGAACAGACACTACATTTATCTCTCAAGAAGATGAAATACAGCCCGTCTGCCTCAGACTTGAACAACCAGAAGACAGAAAATGGAAAAAGTAAGAAGAGAATTATTGCAGCTCCTTCAGGCTAAATGATCTGGACAACAGTGACATGCCCAATTCCTGTCTAACTCTCAGGAATGCTAATTAGAACACACTGAAAATAAGTTTAACCAAGATATCTGCCTGGGTCTTTATATTTAGGTGGGCTTTCCCGACATCAGCAGTGTCAGAAGACAGAGAAATTAGCATTTGGGAAACTGTCAGCCCTAGAGTCAAGAACATCTACCAATAAACACATAATTTATCTTTGTGTCAATTGAGCTTAAAGGAACAAAGGAAGTCTTAATTTATAAAATGGCATGTTCATCAATTCTTTACAGAAGAAGAAAACTGTAAGCATCTGAAAACTGAACATTTGGTTCTAACTGTCTGCAATCTTGATCTTCTGGACACTGCTGTTTGTGAGCACTGGGAGGGGAGGTTAAAAAATATTGTTCTAAATCCTTCTAATGTAAAAGCATAAATTAACCACCATATATGTGCTTCCTTGATCTTCCATGAGCCCCAGCACTTCCAGGGCACATTGCAGAAATGCTGACGCCTGTGCTAAAGTAAACAGAAGACCTACACAAGGAAAACTTATTTTATTTCATGGAAAAGTAAAAAGATTCTTTGGATTTATGTACTTCAGAATAATATAAAATTATTCACATGCGGTGCTATGATATATTTAGCACTGTAGTTTATGCAATATATTTTTACACATGCAGGATCCTATATAAAATAGGTGGCAGCCTACTGCTTCAAAGTAATGCTGTATGAATACCATTTACGGGAAAGTACACAACGTTAGAAAGCTGTAGTAGGCACATTTAGTATGTGGTTAGAGCACACTAAATCTCGCTATTCATTCACAATTTACCTGCTTTATCTCCAATCATGGTCTCTGTTCATGTGACCTCAACTGATTTAGTTGTAAGAACCACTTAAATGACAGCTGCTTATGCTCACATGTTCATTAATATTGGAAACACAGGTGGCTACATTAAATTGAAAGTGTAAAAAATGGACAACGGCAATTTCTAGGCAAATTTGATACAATAAATTAACATATAAGGAATTTTCAGAAAGCTGCTTTTATGAAAAAATCAATAAACACTTGTAATAAAAATGGTAATAAGCGTGTTAGTTCAGTAAATAATGAAAAAACCTAGATACTATGTTTTATTTGTCTAATTAAGAAAAGCTTTATAGGATCAAAAGTTTGCATCAAAATTAAAGAAATTCTTTTTTTGAAAAAGTCATTAAATAATTTCTTTTTTCTTACTGAACTCAGTGAGCTACTGGGAACTCATTGAACTGTCATTCTTCCACAGATTTCATATGCTTCTTTTAAATGGGATTTTCATTTATTTAAGTTGTAAGTTACAATATCTCAAAGAAAAACAAAACAAAACAAAAAACCTCACCTAAGGTCTTGTAGGAGTACACAATATCCTATATTGTGCTTGGTAGATGTATCAAAATAGAAATATCGTAGGTTTGAAAAAAAAACCAAACACTTTTCTAGTGTTTATTATTTATTACTTATCTCTTTTAGATAAATGTTTGTTGCCTGGATCAGTGCCCAGTCATATATATATATCTCCGTAGTTTAAGATACACATTCAGCACAGAGAAAACACACAAAACAGTGAAAGTTGGCATGTTTTATTGAATGGGGTTGGAATTACACCTCTGCTTTCCCTTAATATACGCTTGTTTTGCTGAATCAAGTGGAGACGGTTACCCTTGGAAGGTGTCTTACCTGCTCCCAATTAGTTTAATAGCAGCTGTCAAGAACTCGGAGTATTCTGGGAGAACGTTTACCCTGTCACCCTTCTATTTCATGTTTAGCTGTTAGTGACAAAGTATATTCCTGAACATTCACAGTTTCAAATGAACCTCTTTTAATTAGCCTTACTCAAAGCCATCTGTGACTGATAGAAACAACCATAGTTTCAGCTTCTTTTCATCATGAAGCCTGAACTTTCTGTATCTTGTCCAGATGACTGTTTACGGCACAGCCTGTCCTAATGCCATTAAGTCTCTTCTGACATGTAAGAAAGCTAAAGAGCTAAAATGGACAACAGTCTTACAGTGCAGACGTCTTTGAAGAGGTGGAGTTTTTACTCAGGTGTCAGTTTAGATTGCTGCTTCTTACTTTCATGAGGGAATAAAACTTCTCGAATTTATATTCTCTTTTTTAAAGATTTAATTTAATTTTATCAGCTGACTTTTATTTTCATGCTGGAGCAAGAACCAATTTCATTCTTCCCTGGATGGGCTAAATAAAAGAGGTAAAGGAGAATGTGGTGGTTTACTTGAAGAATTAAAAACAAAGCCCAAACCTTGTTTCTGTTGCCTTATCACACACAATTCACATTCTCCCAAATTCCTGAGCTGTTTTGCACAGCAGGCACATATTAGCCATATGTTTAATCCTCTATTTAATCCAGTTGCAGGCAACAAGATGTTTTTATACCTTGATAAAGTTTACAACTAATCATGTTAGTCTTTCCTCTGATTTGTGGTTGCTTTGCCACGTAGCACCTAAGTCAGTGCAGCTTTCAGTTCACCAGCCAAAACAGCGGAAGAAGGAACTGAGAGCATGCAACTGGCTTTAGAGTTCCTCACAGCACTTCTTTTTGATGCTGTAAAAGGAACAGTCAGAAAGAGATATAACCCTACCTGTAAGGCTGACTTTCAAGTATGGTACTGGCTGCCATGGAGAGCCATATAGGAGACTACAGTTGCCTTAAAAAGACGATAGGCCTGTGCAGAGCAACCACAGGAATGAAGAACGGATACTTCAGCTACATGTTAGATATGCACATCGTGCCCTTCCAACAAAAGCCAGGGTCTGACCAAGAGGAAGAACTTTTTATTAAAGGCAATTAGATCTTGGTTGGAAATGTCAAGTATTGTTAACGCCAACTTCTTATGCAGTCTAGTCAAAAGAAAACAAAATCCACAATAATAACAAAAAACCCTTTTATTTGATTTTTATGAAAAAGGCATTTTCTGCTGAAGCCAATGTTCAAGGGGTTGTACATACAATGAAGGAGAATGTACTTCAGTGCAGTCTATTCTGCAAGGAATATAAATTAGGTTTCTATAGCTTTGAGTCTCAAAATCACATATTCAAAATTTTTAATTTTGCCCAGAGTGTTATTGTCTAACTGTCTATGATGTCCCCCAAATTAATACCAACATATCATTAAAGTCCTTTGTAATCAGCTTTGCTTTCATTTTGATTAGCTTCATTCTGGGCCCAATCCATGGCCATTTAGTTTAATGAGAGTTGGAATGGATTCATAATTTGCCAGCTGTAATTTTCTAAGTATTGTTTTTTCAAAATATTCTGGTTTTCTTCTCCTAGGAAAATAAATGCTTTTAATCAACACCATGTTTTCTCTAAATCATTTACTAAGTGCCATTATATACCAGCAATTAGGAATCCAAATGGTATAAATACTGTAGTTCTTTCCACAGATTTGTTTAAAAATTGAAAGAAAAGCATCTCTTTACACAGAGATACATTTTTGCATGGGATAGTTAGTACAGTAATGAGATAATCTTGAAGAAAGACATAGCAAACTTATAATTTTTAATTGTTTCTGGTAAAACATTGAAAACACACATGCACATTCAGGAGTCACTAGCCATTCTAGGATTGTAAAGCATACAAATTCAGTTTAAAAATATCTTTCTATTTTTCCCATATGTCATTTTTAAATCACATTCAGCTTAATGTTATAATTTTAGCTGTATTTAGATGCAGTTGGTAACACATTACTTAGGCTAATACTCTTTCAAGTGCCTCTCCTATTACTATATAATCTTTATTAATCAGTACATTTCATACTGTATTATTCAATCTGTAGAATGAATTGGGACAATTATAACACTGGTGGGGGAGTTTATGTAGAAGAATGGTTACAAGAAACGGGACATGATCTGATTGCTGTGAGCAATCCAGGCTATGGGGTAGTCTCTGGGGCCTGTGAAGGCCTCGTAGCCATCGTGAGCTGTCCTTGAACAGTAACTAGAAAGGAATGCAGCAGTGGCGTAAACAAGATAACGGAACAGGGTCCAGCTGTTAGTTACGCCCCGCTACAGGTGCACAGCACCCTTGCCCCAATCAGAAATAAATTGTAGGCGCGTGGACAACTGCTTGTAACCAACCACATGCCTGTTGCTTGTGCATGTTCGGTTCTGCTTTCTATATAACGACAAGGGAAACAGATAATAAAGGAGAACAATCTTGCTCACATTGAGATTGCGTTGTTACTCCGGTTCTGTATCCCACTTCGACCAACAAGTTTACTTCAACATTTTTTCTTCTCTAATATAGCAGACTATTAATATATTTGGAGTTTAGGTGCTGTTGTTAAAACTTAATCACACTACCTGGTAAGATATATGGTTTTTTTTTTCCTCCAGAATCCTTCAATCTTTCAGTGTTTTATATGTGACTGAGATAACTTGATCTTCTTGGTAAAAGTGATTTGCTATCTTTTGCAATCTTAAAGTGTTGAATTGTTCACATGAATCTTCACCTTTCTTATCTGTTTCATTTAGTGGATTCACAGATTCTCCTTTGCTTAATTCTAGCAGTGTGTTAAATTACCTTCCCACACTTTTTAAGTTTTGGATAATTTTTAAGCTCTCCAGTGTGCTGAAGGAATCTTTATGAACACAGATATAACAGATGTAAGCAACTCAGATTAGAAATCTCCTAATAATGAAAACTCCTAGATTCAAGCAGGACAAACCAACTACTGTTGCACATAGTCAGCTCACTGTTTAATATACACATTCCTTTCTTACAACTTATATTATTTTTTTTGCAAATTAAATGTTACTTATCCTAAACTCTGGAGCAGACAACACATTTTAATTGTAATTCGGAAGGCTAAAGGGAGAGAAGTCCTGATCCTTTTTCATAATGTGAGTAACATAAACTGTCATGTTCTAAGGAGGTGACTCAGCCAGCCATCCGCAGTC
>VZTO01022517.1:4339-23273 GCA_013400615.1 Syrrhaptes paradoxus
GTATCATCAGCAAACTTGCTGAGGATGCACTCTACTCCCTCATCCAAGTCGTTGATGAATATATTGAACAGCACAGGTCCCAATACCGAACCCTGGGGGACTCCACTAGATACAGGCCTCCAACTAGACTCCATCCCATTCACCACAACTCTCTGGCTTCTTTTCTCCAGCCAGTTCACAATCCATCTCACCACCCGATCATCCAGATCGCACTTCCTCAGTTTAGCCGCGAGGATACTGGGGGAGACGGTGTCAAATGCTTTACTAAAATTGAGATCAGACAAGTGAAGAGATGATACTTGGAATGTAAGACCAAATGAAAAAATATCCATTTAAAAAAACCCAAATGAATGAAGTGGTTCAAGAACCTGGAGTTCAAATCAAAGAATAAGTCTAACTATCTCATGCAAAATATTAAATGTAGAAAGAAATAAGACTGCTTTGGGAAAATAAAAGTTGATTTTCTTATCAGGCAGCTAATATTAAGTAAAACCATATGTTAAAACTCTTAGTAATAAAATAAGCTGTGGTTACCTAGCTGGAAAAGTAACTCACTGTGAGCAACAGCTGAATAAGGAAAGGTTTTGCATGAGTAAGACTGTCACTGGACAAAGGCAGAGCTGCCATTCGAGCACATATTTCAGTGTGGGTTTACTTAAGCGACCTTGCAGCACATAAACTAGAGGGGAAATTGCAGAGCAGCAGAACCAGAGGAAAGCGGTTTTCCTAACAGGGTAGGCTCCAGCCCAAACCACCCAAGGGAAAGCCTTGACTTCAGCTTGTACATTCACATATGCAACAAGCTTTGTAGAGATGTAACAACACGCTCTCACCCGCACCCCAAAATGTCTTGCTACATTGAGGAATAATTTCTTTAATTTCTCCCGGTTAATTTTCATACTTAAAGCAGGGTGAGAGTACAGAACTTCTGCTGCTCATTTTCCTACAAACACTCTGAAAACCGTTTGTGCAGCCAAGAGAGAAAACTGCAGAGGAACTGGCAGGAGCTTCCTGGCTGCTTCTTGTCTGGTCTCAGCACAATCAAAGCCTTCTGAGAAGATCTGCTCTGGGGCGATTGGTGATATCTCATATGACCCCAAAGCTACCTCAATGGGTGTCAGTGCTTCTACTCTGTCTTTACCATCTTAGACCTAGTGCACTGCTCATTTATGATGGAAACCAAAGTCATCACAAGTACAGTGCTGTACACATAATGATTTACCACAATTTTTACAATTTTAGCCCCAAACTAGCAATTCTCTACTGTTGAAAGACTGACATAAAACAGGATATGTTATCTAATTCATCTGAGGATCTACTCGTCCCTCCTGATCAAGAGGATAGTAGGAGGTAAATGATAATAGACTGTTGTGGTTTGACCCAGCTAGCAGCAATGCATAGTACACAGCTGCTTGCTGACCCTCCCACCTCCCCAGGATGGGGGAGAGAATTAAAGGGGTAAAGGGAAAAGAGACTCGCGGGTTGAGATAAGAACAATTTAATAACTAAACCACTATAAAATTGATAATAATAATGATAGTGATGCTAATAATAATAGCAATATATACAAATATACAAATGAGTGATACAAAGTGAAACTGCTCACCACCCGATTACCAGGGCTCAGCCTATTCCCAACTAGCGATCCTGGAGCAGAGAGACTCCCAAAACTGCAACCCCAGAAAAGAAATAAGAGCCTGAGTGTCCAAGAGAGTAGAGCTGACCAAGAGAGGAAGATATGACCCAGGCTGAGAGCATGGGATGGCCCTGAGAGAGCGACAGAGAGAGAGGGGAAAACTTCCAGAACAACCCTCGTTTATATACTGGGCATGCTGTGCATGATATGGAATAGACCATCAGCCAATTTGGGTCTCGATCCTAAACCTGAGGTTGCATCCTAGGCTAGCAACTGGGGTTATGTTCCCTCAAAGCTTCTCCTGTCCCTGCAGACACTGGCAAAGCAGAGAAGCTGAAAAGATCTTGATTATCCCAGCAGCAACTATAAACATCAGTATGTGATCAGCCTCCTTCTCAGCACAAATCCAAAACACAGCCTCACACTAGCTACTGTGAAGAAAGTTAACTCTGCCCCAGGTGAAACCAGGACAGAGACTTACCTTGGGCCACCATAACCAGCTGTGAGGCCAAAGAAGTGTTTAATGCATGGTTTCTGTCAAGCAGATTTCGGCATCACTGACCAAGACAAAGATAAGCTGCTCACAACTTACGGGATGTAAAAAAACCCTCACATTCTAAAATAGGTTCATATGCCGTCTTGATGTCTCCAGCTGCCAGAGATACTGTCTTGACAAAGAAAAAATTTGGAAAGTGAATCAAAAATTCTTCTGAGTTCTCCAATGCACTGTATGTGATCAGTGGTAATGCAAAAAGGTGCATTCATTTCTCTTGTTAAATTACTATTTGCCAGGACAGTAGGAAAAATAGACCAGACACAGGGACTGAGAAGTAGGACATGAGAGTTTTTAAGACTGAAGTTCTAATCATAATTTTAAAAATTAAAATAATTTTCAGACTTGGCACATTCCAAGACAAATATTATTGTATTTAATTCTACCCAGCAACATCTCAGCACACCTGCATGAGATTAGCCTTAAAGACCATTCCAGCAACTTCTGGATATTCCCATTTGTAAACAGAAAGCTGGAAATAAATATAATAGGGAAATCAGTGTATACCTTGTTGCTATTAGTAGCTAGAAAGCTCAGATTTAGGTAGTGAAATAAGAGGTAGTAAAACATATCTGCACCCTCTGTAAAGGTCACTGGAGTTTAGCAACAGCTTTGCCAAAGGCAGGAAGGGAACTGCAGCCTCTGCCCTCAGGGCCACTCCATGCTGTGTATGCTTTGTCTCATATGCTTCCTTGCTCAGATCACTCCAATATCTTGGTCCAGACCTATTACTGAGCCCAGCTCATTGGGCCCAGTGCATAGACATCCCATCTAAGATCTCTTCTATTTGCCAGCCACATGCTAATACTTACCTACAAAAAAGAAATCCCTATAACCAAAAACCAAACCATTAAAAATCTTTCCCTATGTGAACAGATATCCCTTAACACACTTTTTCTGTAGTAAGATGCTGGAGAACACAGCTCTCATTTGGGAAAGCTATGGCCTTGTCTGTTTTCAGCACAACCAACCAAGCTTTCCCCAGTAAGAAGGCCAGAAAATTTTAGGAGTGCTGTTTCTTAAGCACAAACAGCCATCAGCTGAAATCAATATAAGCTAGAGAACACAAGCATAACTCAAGAAGACATATATTTGTGTTTTCAAAGTGTCAGAGAATTCCAAACTGTTCTTCCACTAGAAAATGCCACCTTTTAAGCAATGGGTTCTCATGCAGCCATTCAATTCTAAAAGATTTTTGTAAACAAACAAAAAAATAGCACCTAATAAAATTCTGACATCCCTTTATTCATCCTTTAATTCATTCTTTATTCAAGAAAACTCATTTGAACTGCAACACACAAAACAACTCATTTGCAAAAACCTCTGCTCTGTTCAAACAAGAGAATAAATTATGTTTTGTGGCACATGTAAAGGAGACTATAGAAACTAGACTCCTATAAAAGACTCTTCCACACACATTAACACCTCTTCCTGCTCAGCTCGTTCTTTTTAATAAATATGATTGTACTAAGTGGTAGGGAATAAATTCAGCCCTTCTGCTGCTGCTACTCTTCTCCAGGATGATAAAACATTACTACTTCAGATGCACCTTCTCATTAGGTTAGAAGACATTTGTTTGGACTGACACTGTATAAACATGCTCTTGAGATAATTATTACATCATTTTTATTCCACTCTTTTATTTAATTTATCTTAGTATAATTAAAAGCAACATCATAGAAATGAATTGAGAATAAGCAGACCAGCTGCCTAACCAGTAAAAACGGTATATGAGCTTTATCAGCTGGTAAGATCCTTTCCCTGTCTGTAAACCTGTCACCTTTTTCTCCATTTCAAAGTATATTTTCAAAATATTTTTCATCAATTTATGATCCCATCTGATACTTCAGTTGGGAGAGGTCAAAGCTGCAAGTTTTCTCTTTGGTTAAAAGCCCATCCAGTAGGATGTTTTTTTTTTTTTGTAATTATTGTAACAGGAGCTGCTGAGAACACCTTCACAATTTTTACTTGCATTTTATTTTCAGGATGTTTCTTGTTCTGCATCTCACTATTTCTGACATGCCATGCATTTTCATCTTTTTTTTTTCTTTTCTTTTCAGCAGTAATGATAAAAACCTGATTAATCTATTCTAGTTTCTGGCATGAAACTACAAAAGTACTCAAAAGACACTTTTTACAGTCCATGGAAAAATGGTAAGATGTGTTAAGGGAGAAATAAAACATACCAGGAGTAGTGTTGCTCACATACTTATCTGGTGAAGCTGACAAATATTGCATAGGTGTATAAAGCATAGCCCACAAAACTTTGGACTGTATATTTTTCAGCTATGCTAAAATGTGTTTTCCTTGTGCTTTTCCCAATATTTCTTCACCAACTATTTAACGATGAAGCAAATTCAAGAATATGTTATGGTATTAAACCCCTAAAATGTATTGGAATGCTGAATTTTAGAAACAGATAATGTAATTTACTTTCATACCCTGTCCTATATAGCCATATTAATTTTTCTTTGATACTTCACTGAAGTAAGCTTTAAGTAATGTAATTTATCCCCAGATGGCTAATTCATTGTTATGTCTGTGGAAGAATGTTATCATCGCTATAATTGCATGAAGATTACAGTGTAATTAAACAAAAGGATAACAGCAACTCCAGACCCCTCAGACAATCCACGAAAGTTAAATACCTTAACGGGCTTTCAAAATCAATGTAAAAATGAACAAATCTCTCACACTATAATTTTTTTCAACCTTCTGGGGAAAATTCATTAGAAACAGATTATATATATATATATTTTGGCTTTGCTTTTGCTTGACTACATTGAATGCACCAACCCATTTCTTCTTTTGGCCTGGGCTATCTGAATGCTAAACCCCAGAAGGCATGAGTATAACACTGTTTCTTAATTGCACAACCTTACAAGGACTTCTTGTATGTCTGTTCATGAGAGAAAAAAGAAAAGCTAGCCAGAATCCTCATACCCTTGGCTGTACTTCTGTGTTATCTTACATAGATATTTAAAGGCCAGAAGATTAGTTTTTCACCATTCTTTTTCCAGTTGCTTTGTTAATACAGAAAGCATTATCTGGAAAATTGAGAACATGTAATGTATGTCATTGAGTAAATGCCAACAAGTTTCCCAGCTTGCTGTAGTTTCCCTGCTGCTCATGGCTGTTGTGAAAAGATCTGGTGGAATGTAATCCATTCTGATGAATATCCTATAAATTCAGCAAAGGGATTTAGGTGATCATGTATCATGAAACTCTTCCAGTAGAGGTTTTTCTCCTGATGTACCACAAGACATCCCTTGTCAGAAGGTTGTTAGCTATCACTAGGAAGTAATAGAAGCCCTTTTAAGTAAGGACACTGTGATGGACTGCAAACAATTTTCCAGTTTAGTTGGAACTGAAGTATCTGTTCGCATACTTTTAATGACTCAGAATGGTGAATGCTCTCAAATTGAGGAGAAACAAACTCAAAGGTTATTTAGAGTCTAATGACTTGTATCAGTTCCTGTCCGATCAGGCACATACTTCCCCAGAGAAAACTCTTGGACAGAGGCATGAAATACAGTATCTACTCAATGAGATACCACCATGCGATAGCTCCCAAGTGCCTCTCAGCTCTGGCCAAACAAAGACCAGCGCAGTTCCTAGACAGGCCAGAAACAGAGAAAAGAGGTTGGTGGGAGGATTATCTCACTTGGGCAAAATATCTTAGCAGCTGTGTCATTGCAGTAACCTTGGTGCTGCTAAATCCTAGGATGAGGCTTGAATAGAGCTGTTGGGGGAAAATCTAATTGTGCAGTCTATTTCTGATATGTGTCTCTTCCACTGGTTGGGTAAAATATCACCATGCCTGAACAGGGCTTCTCATCAATAAAAAAGTTTGATTGTAACTGAGGAAAATGGTCTTTCATTGTTTGAAAACATTATAAAAAAATGATTCATCCTTGAATCAAACTGTTTTAATATCAATACAGACTTTTTTTCTTTCACTGCTGTGTCTGTCTGCTCCTATACTGTCACAGAGTTCAATAAAAATAACTATGGTAAAATGTTTCTCCTTGCCCTGTTTATTCTCCTCTTCCTTCTAACTTTTAAAGCTAGCCCTTACCTGTATAAAACATATGGAAAGTGAATCACATGAATTGTGACTTTCACGAAAAATGAAAAACTTTCAGGTTATGATGAAATCATTATTCCCCAAAGTTTCAAAAAATTCAGTAAGGAAAAGAAAAATAACATTTAGAAAAATGCTGAATGCCATCAAAACTGGGCTGTCATTCATTTTACAGAAGTTTGCAACAAAAGGAAAACAATGTTGCAGAAGAGGAAAAGATTATTTTTTTACATTTTAAAAAGTCTGCTTAAAATTTTTGCATAATAGAAAGTTTGATGAATGGTTTTTACTGTAGTAAATCAGTGTTATTTGAAATATAAGATTATGAGATACTAGATTAATTCCATACCCATTATATAGTGCTATTATATTACTTCTACTAATCCTTCCTAAATGAGTAAAGCTAATCCCATGTATATAATATTCACATACTTTGATCCATGTAAAATGAGATCCAGAAGCATGTCAGGGAAAACTGCCCATGCTAGTATGCATCATTAGAGAAGTTTCAGAGAAGCCATTAAATTACATTTCACCTATATACATAAAAATGAACACTGAAACAGAATCATAGAATGGTTTGGGTTGGAAGGGACCTTAAAGACTGTTGAGTTCCAACCCCCCTGCCATGGGCAGGGACACCCTCCACTAGNATCAAAAAATTCAGTAAGGAAAAGAAAAATAACATTTAGAAAAATGCTGAATGCCATCAAAACTGGGCTGTCATTCATTTTACAGAAGTTTGCAACAAAAGGAAAACAATGTTGCAGAAGAGGAAAAGATTATTTTTTTACATTTTAAAAAGTCTGCTTAAAATTTTTGCATAATAGAAAGAAAGTTTGATGAATGTTTTTTACTGTAGTAAATCAGTGTTATTTGAAATATAAGACTATGAGATACTAGATTAATTCCATACCCATTATATAGTGCTATTATATTACTTCTACTAATCCTTCCTAAATGAGTAAAGCTAATCCCATGTATATAATATTCACATACTTTGATCCATGTAAAATGAGATCCAGAAGCATGTCAGGGAAAACTGCCCATGCTAGTATGCATCATTAGAGAAGTTTCAGAGAAGCCATTAAATTACATTTCACCTATATACATAAAAATGAACACTGAAACAGAATCATAGAATGGTTTGGGTTGGAAGGGACCTTAAAGACTGTTGAGTTCCAACCCCCCTGCCATGGGCAGGGACACCCTCCACTAGCCCAGGTTGCTCAAAGCCTCATCCAGCCTGGCCTTGAACCCCTCCAGGGATGGGGCATCCACAGCTTCCCTGTTGCAGTGTCTCACCACCCTCACAGTAAAAAATAGCATAGTATAAAAAATATTTTTATGCTAGCAAGATTTTTTCAGAAGGTAATTCAGCTCTCTGTGTTTCTACTGACAACATCCTGCCATAACCATGTGCTCTCCAGTTGCTTTTCTGCCCATCACATTTGACTGTGCTGGATCAGAGAGGGAAGACAGTATGGGTTTGCCTCAGGCAGGACTAGTCAGCAGTGAACATACAGCTCAAAGCAACAAGACAGAAGCTTGTAGATGCTCACGTGCAACTTGGGCTTCAGGGGAGCAAGGTCATGTCTGTCTATCCAGAAAGGTTCCTGTTCACACGTTTCTCAGTAAAAGGTTTGGTGTACATAAGCATATGACCCTGGTCTCTAGCTCAGCTCTGCATTCCCCCTGAGAAGACCTCTCTAATGCAGCCATATTAAGGGAAAAACAGATGGTTCTGCCCTTTTCCGTGACTTCACCCTGAGCAAAAGAACCGGATACAACACTCATCAGACCTCACTACACAACTTATTTCCCTCCTTTGTGAACTACCAGGGAGCAATGCTTTGGATGAGGAATCTCTACCCTGTGTCAAAAATAAATAAAAACCAACCCAACCATTTTTGACCAAGATCAATTTGCTGGTCTAATTCCTACTGCACCATGCAAAGAATGCATGAGCAGAGGAGAGTGGGGGGACTGGCAAGATGAAGAGGAACAGATAGGAAACAGGGAAACCAATACTCAACCAGAATTTTAACAGATGCACCATATTCTGAAGTTGAAGCCACCAATTTTGGGCTTGTGTTTACTTTGCCTCCTTTCTCCACTCATTGTCTCTCTAACTCTTAGAGCTACCCTCTTCAGTTGTAGAGTGAATCTATGAAAACATCTGGCTTAAAGAAACACAAGCATAACAAAACAGAGAACAGGCAAAAATCTAAGTAGGGAAAAACTAGAATATGTTAGTCTCAGTGTTTAGAGTTTGGGCATGAATTCACATTAGCTCTGGTATCATCAGTAATTCCCTTGTGTTTCCTCTGTTTTGCTGCATTAGTTTACATTAAAGAAAATGACATCACATGAAAGTGCTGTATTCATCTGTACTTCAAAGCACACAAACAAAACTTCTTCAAACAGGTGGGGAAACAGATTTGTTTCCCTTTGATAAAGGCAAATATTACCTGGATAAAGTGTTCCTTTATTATGTTTAAATTTTTACAGAATTCAAATACAAAACACCTTCAAGAGAAATACAGATATCCATACACAGCTTAGTAATACAGGATGGGGATGGGAAGGGCAAAATGTCTTTCCCAGTGTCAGCTAATAAAGGAAGATATTCACCCAGATCTACAAAGATTAATTTTTTCCTCTAAGAATATACCTTATCAAAGGTCCCATAAAAGTGTCACGAAAATCTGTAGAGTCAAACTGGATAATTATGTTCTCTCTTCAGATTAATTATTTTAAAAAGAAAAAGTTTTTCCATATCTTCTTGTCAGGACAGGATTTATGCTCTATCACTGTTCCATCAAATCCAAGATTTTAAAAATCAAACCAAAAAGAATGAATGGAAAAAAATATTCAGCACCAGTTTCAATGAGTTGATGACAAATTTCTGTCCTGAGAAGCATACTAGCATCAACTTTGAACACAAAGATTGCAGTAAAAGTAACAGCAGAATGGTCATAAATTTGAAAATAGTGTTTGTGTGTGTGAATAAGGGCCTGAAAGGAAAGAGCAAAATATTTTTTTTATCATAGAATCAGAGAATGGTTTGGGTTGGAAAGGACCTTAAAGATCATCAAGTTCCAACCCCCCTGCCATGGGGGTTTTATGATCATAAAAAGAAAAAAAAGGAAAAATCTTTTATTCCAACTCAAGTCATGTTTTTAAAATGTGGGTTGTCCCTTAAAGAAGACAACCCTCAGCAGGGGTAAGCCTGTGTTGGAGTTGTGCATGCAGAGGTTTAGGAGCACAAGAGAATTAATCCTTCCCTCTGAAGACTTCAAAACTGTCATAACCCATCTGTTCCATACAGTCAGACTGTGGAAACAGGCCATGGCTAGGCAGTTGGTGGCATGTGTCTGGGTGTAGCTTATGTCATAGGCATACAAACCAACAGTAGGAAGCCTGCAATCACTGCAAAGCCCTTTAGTAAATGCAGTCCTGACAAGTCTTGTGGATCTTTTCGTTCATACATTTTTAACAGTTTGAAGGGTAGACTCACCAGTGGCATGCACGTGGTGTGACAGGTAGCCTGTCTGTTGATCTCTGCTGAACACTTTATTGTACATTAGCATTAACCCTGCTAGGCAGATGTCTTTAATGAGTAAATTATATCCCAATGCCTTGAAGCACAAGAGAGCATGTGCTAACACAAGTATGAAACCGGGTTTTTATTTCTATGCCTCAGTACAATACACATGAAAACACACATGGTTTATGTCTTTCAGGCATTTGCAAATGACTAGAAAGGTCACCTTTCAGAAATTCACTATTCCATGCTACGTGATCTAAAAGAAACTTTTAATTAATGACTCAGATTTCAAATGTTTTGCCTAAGTCTTCCAACCATCACCTGATGACCTTACTGGAGGAAGAGTCATAAGTAGCAAGCAGAAAAAGCCTTTAGACTAAACTAGACCAAAAATTAATTTAAAAACGGCTAAGATCTTAAGTTATAATATTGCTCTACTTTGTGGAAGATGCATCATGCAACACCCACTTCACTCGGATGATAAAGATTGGTCATTTAATCATATGCTAAGCTACAAGCAGCAATAGGATATCTGTGGTAAATACCATGTAATTACAGGGTACAAAAACAGGGATCTCTGCCTCCTAACCAAAATGCAGGTTACAACATAATATGTTTAAACTTACTAAAAGCAATCAACACATGCGGCTGGATGGTATTTGCCAAGAGAATGTCATTTAGGTTCTGCCCAAAGAAAACATATTCATTCCTTTCAACATTAGGAGCTGGTGAAGCGTAACTGTAGCCCCATGACTCATCACCCACCCAAAAGATAAAAGTCATGGCAGGAAAACGAGAAGACTGCTCCTAATGTATGAAGTCTTAGACAGACATTAGCTACAATGAGGATTAGGCTGTTTCATCATGCTGTGGTAGAAAATGTCTGTGTGCTGGGTAAGACACAATAGGCTGCTCTTCCCATCAGAGGATAGCTAGAGAAGAGTGGTGACAGCTTTTTCCATGTGCATTTTACCCACTTCCTTTGGAATGAATAACAAAACGGAGGGTATTAAACCATCAATATGCAAGAAGAAAATTTTGCCTCCCACGAAATCTCAGAAGGCAAAATGTAGTCTTGTTCACATGATGTTATTTTTTTTAAGAAATTAAGTTCCTGAAAAATTAAATTCTGGTAGGATGCACAAGCAGATGCAGGAACAAAACTGCTTTCAGCTACCACCTGCACTCACAGTTGTTTTCATTGTTGGAGGTCATGAACGGCAGCAGAGGAAAAATTGAGAACCTGTGATTTTTTTTACTTCATTCAGCTTTTACAAAAAAAAAATGCAGGTTCAATTTATTTCCCTTCAAAGTGTATAGACATATGGCTTGGCATCCTTCTGGCTGCTGTCATGACTGCCACGGTTTCATTAGGGAACTCATTATTACTTTTATTCTTGTCCAAATTTTATACCCCAAAAGCTGCTAATTTCACAAGTTGCCATCAGTATAGCAGCTCATTCATGGCTATGGTGAAATGAATTGTCTTTCCCGCACGCCACACCAAGTCAATAACAAAACAATCAGAAAACGAGCCAGAATTTCTGTCAGTTGGAGATTGAGCAAGAGGACTGAGGACTGGATTTAAAAGACCGTAGGGCAGGCAAGGAGGCAGACATGAATATAATCTCTAAGTGGCTCAAAACAACAGGATGGTGCTGCACGCATTGCAGCACACACAGTGATGAGTGGAAAAAAGCAACAGCTTGGAGGTGCAATTCTCTGGAATTTATTCCTTCAGATCGGTATTAGCAAAGCTTAGAAAGAGCAAAAAATAAAAACAAAAATAGCAGGAGTAGGTTATGCAGATACTACAACAGACTTGCAGTGTCACCGTTGCTCTCTTAGAAGGAAGTTTAAAAGATTTATTTGTAATATTATTTATTTGTCCTGTGCACAGAAATATTGGAATATGTGTTATATATACTCATTTACAGCCATAGCTATCCTCATGGTAGTGACAACTGACCTATTGCATAAAATAGAGAATATTAAAAAAATTACTTTTGTCAAATCATGTACAGAAATGGCAGCCATATTTAATGATATGTCAGATTTCAGTATTCAAACAAAATAGTGAACTAAGGGATAGGGAAAGCTAACTGAGTAAGTACATTCTAAAATGTTCCTTCTTTGAGGAACATACTTACTTACATGATCTAATTTGGTAATGTACTATCCTGGGTTAAGCAGAGAGTTAACTTTCTAGCTAGCAAGAGGCTGTGTTTTGGATTTATGCTCAGCAGAAGCTGATAAGAACCGATGTTTTGTGCTGCTGCCAAGGTCNCGGGATCATTAGCGGGGCCAGACACAGACACTTCAGAAAAAGAGGATTCTGCTAAAGGGTTAGACCCAGCTTCATCTGTACTCTGCTGACATAGGTCAATCACTACAGCAGTGAGTAGTGACGTTGTAGTGACTCCTGACACTGCCAGAGCACACCTTTCCGAGCTCAGTGACTGCTGATGAAGAAGGCAACACCAAAAATGATCAAGAGCAGCACAGTGACTTTGACTATCTTAACAGACCTAGCATTACGTGCATCCTGACTTTCTTGCATGGTATCAGACAGGAAGGAGTTGTGGAAGATAAGGATTCCATGCAACTTCCTACATGAATCGAAGTGACAGAAGGGAAACTTTGAGTGTGATTTATACTGGCACACAATGCGATAGAATAATATTTTTCCTTGGCAGAGAAGGTAATGGTTGGGACATGTCCAGTCAACAGGACTAACACACTGAGAAAGCAATCAAGTTAAACCCACTATGATCACCTCCATACCTACTACAAGCAATAACACTGGACAAGAGGGCTGAGGGATATCATCTCCTGAACTACACTGGTGCTCGCTGCCTCTTTTGCACTAAGCTATCTGGCTCAGGGAAAGGCAGTTTCCAAATGGTCACGTCAACTCTCTTCTCCTGTCACCTGAAACACTGTATAAGAGGCAAATTCAACAGGGATTTTCAAGAACAGTCATATTTCTGTTCCTAAATTCTCTCTTCACTGCCCATCTTCCTCTATTTGCAGATGAACTTTAACTACAGCTTGTTACTCTTCACACAAACTCTGCTATTATACAGAATGGGCAACACTTCAAAAAAAAGTCACTGCTGAGGATTTCTACCAATGTGAGTGGTGCAACTTACATTGATTCTATCCATGTATGCTCAAGCAAATAATGTAAGGTGCCAATCAAGACCAACAAAAATCTCAACGCGGGGAATATACACCATAGTATGAGTGCAGCAATGCACAGGTCCATGCTTTTGCTGCTTCTCTTCCTTCTGCAGATGCTCAAGGGAAAGGCTGAACCAGAACTGTTCTGGCAGTGCCCAAACTTAAATAGCAAACACTGCAGTACCATGGCTGTTGCTTCCTCTGAAGATGTTTGCTGAAATGATGGTTGGTATCAGAAGCAAAAGCTTTCCCCTTCCTATCTTATTGGTGAAACTACCTTGAAATCCCTGTTACAGAACAGGGCTGCCTTCCCTTTGTGTATAAGATGGATGGCTGGCACTGGGCCCTTGGCTTACACCAAAATTAAATGCCCACTATACGGTTATAACCTCGAAAGAGGTTGTCACTCATGGGGCACTGATGTTTTTCATACCACAGCCTTTTTGCCTCCAAGTCTAGACTCGCACTTCCCAATTGAAATTCAGCTTCTCAGTTCTTTAGCTTTAGTTTAAGGAACACACTAAGGTGATGTAAACTCACATCCTCCTCCAATATACTGTCCCCAGCCACTTTCCCTGCTTTCCCTCCTGCCAAGGGACTGAAAACTAAGCCAGCAAAAATAGCAAAAGAAAAGCTTCATTACTCCACTTCACTGTATTGCAGCACAAGCACTTCTACTATCATAAGGACAGGGCTTTAAAGGTAGCAGACATGGTCAGTGGTGAGTGAAGCTGCTTCTTTCATTGGCTGTGCAGGCTTGTGCCAAACCAAAGTCTTTACGAACTTGTAGCCTTAGACAAGTCAGTATGATTAGTGTTCCTTTGAAGATCTCTTGAACTTTCAGTTTCCACTTGACACTCTAAGTGGGTTAGTCTGCTCCCTCAAACTTTCAATACTTTTGGCCTAAATTGCATCTAACAAAATTTTTTACCTCTTTCTGAAGTGAAATAATGTGCCTGCAGGTCTGGGACAGCTAAAAAAATAAAAGCCTTTCTCAACAGTGACTGAAAGATTCTTCTGACAGTAGAAGACATGCCCTAGAGACAGATTTTCTTCTCATTTGCAAATGCACAGATTCAGTAACAAGGCATGAGAAAGCCAATCACATGGTATGAAATTCTGGACCCAAATATGTAACATTAGATCAGCCACAAAATAAGCCAGTTAAAAAAAATTATTATAACAAGATACTTAAAAACATTCAACCAGAAAACTTAGAAAGGATCATAAATTTGGTCTTTCAATAGACACATTTCTCTATGGCAGAAAACACATTGGTTCTTAAGAAATCATAGCCCTATACTTTATTTTAGCTTTTGAAAACTCAACCCCCACCATGTTGAAATCAAAGGCTTATAAATTTGATGTAAATGAAGGCCAAGTCATTTCTCAATAGAAAAAAAAAGTATGCATGCCTCTTTAATTCTAGTCACTTACATAAACTATATAAACAATGGAAGGACCAAGTTCCATTAAAAACACCTATTGAAATAAGACTGATGAATCCACAAGATGGAATCACAAAAACAGGGAACCCAACTATTCAATTTATCTTAAGCATTAAAATTAAATTTGTTAAGTATCAAAACTAAATTTTAATGCGGTTTTTAATATACTCATGAAAATCATGTTTCATGAAATAAATACAAATTATTTACAGTGAAGCCTGTAAGCAATCCATGCATTTTCTGACAATGTAATGTTTCAGTTATCCAGCAAAGGCTGGTAACACAATCAAATGAAAACCTCTAAAGGGTTGAATATTCTACCAGTTGCAGAGATGACTTTTAAAATTTAGCAAATTATAGAAGTATTTAAGGTCTTGAGTCTGCAAAGGCTTGAAGGACCATCAATACCTGTTGAGTTCAGTACATATTTAGGGTGCTTACAGTGTACAAAAGGACTAATGGTTTTGACAAGAAGTCTGGTTTTCCATCTATACACTTTTTCTAAGAAAGGATAATGCCTATTTCTGCTGTGCCTGCTATTACCATAGCACTCAAGAAAAGTCTACAGCTACCATTCAGCCACACACGGAATATGCTATTGAAAACTAGATTTAAACTTCTACACACTTCAGTTACATCCTTAAAGGCCTGCATGGATACCCGGGAGCACCAGTTCAGGGTGACCCTTCAGCCCTAATGAGACATTCACGTGCAGTCTCTGCGCAGTCAAATATCTCCTGCAGCAGAAGTGTCTGAATGCCATGGACAGTTTTTCTTGTTTTGTTGAACAGCCTCATAGAACAGAAGAATTAAGCCATGCCTAGGGACTTTTCTGCCTCGGGCTGCTTCCAGGTCTTTCATCCAACCACAAGAAAAAAAAAAAAAAAAGTGTATGTGCACCCCTAGCAGATGGAAACCACACATTCACCTAAACACAGGAGAGGAAATCTTTGCACACTTGGCACTGGCTACAGCACCTTTCCAGATTGCAGAGGGGGAAAGGGTCTGCTTTGAGGATGGAATCTTATTGCAGAAGATATGAGGTATCTATCTGAGAAGGTTAAATTAGGTGCTCTGAATTTCCTCTGTCATTCCATTGACAATATCAGTAAATACATGTCTTAATTGAAAGAGTTCTGTCTCTCCTGTCATGTCTCCTGTTTTATCTTTCCTTCCACTTGCAGAAAGAGAAGGAGAGCTTTTATTGCATAAAAGTTATTGCTTCTTTAAAAATCACAGTAACAAAAATAATTTTTTTCACTATATTTAATCAAAGATCTATAAAGCTCAGATCATACGTCTACATTTTAGGTAGAAAAGACATCTTGTAAAAACTTCTTTTCTGTCATGCTTATACTATTGCTAGCTAGACAACAACTCTATAATGCCACTGATATGTTCTTTCTTTTTCTCAAGTATTTATTGAAATGAGTAAGCTGAGAACATATTTAAAAGAATCAATACAGAAAAGCCAATAAAGTTGTCAGGCTTATCTGTGCAGAAGGATGGTGCTAGCTCTCTTTCTAGAGTTAAAGATGACAAATGTTTTGCCTTATTTCACCTCACTTCCTGCAGCTGGCTATTTTCCATACAGACTGCACTAGTCAGTCTGTGTGTGGGTGCTACAGGTTCATACATTTGCTTCCATTACCACTACTTTGGTTTTTATTTCTGTTTCTCCCTTGTTAATTGTTTTTAACCAGGGATACTTTTTGTGAAGATCAGGATACCAGAAGTCCACACGGACAGTAAACAGTGAAGCACCGTTTCTAGTGAAATATCACTTATTTGCACATTTCCTCTTCGGTACAACATATCTCACTTTCAAAGTAAAGCAGAGATGTGTAGCCAAAAACATTTCTGCAGTGACAATTTGTTTTCAGCCACACTTAACCTTTTACTTTGGAATGTGTCTTGTGTTTGGTTTTGCATATTTCATCCTCTTATATGATGTGTGAGCTGTGCCCTTTCACTTGACCTACAAAAAGCAAGGAAAACTCACACATTGTAGAACAAGTGCCAATATCAGCTAGTAGGAGCTCTTCTTGGATGAAACCCAAATGAAACTGCTGTGTGATACTTTTGTTTAGTACAGAGGACAAAACGTAACTACCACACAGTGTACATCAGCCAAACTCAGAACAACTCTAGATCTGATGGAGAAGCATCTATCTTGACGGAGCACACACAATGCACACTCTATAAGGCTGGTTCCTAAGACAGAATGGCTGAGCTCTCACCAAGATAGTAATGTGAAACATAATGCACAAGTTCTCCTATCCCATTAGCAAGAAACTTCAAATGAAATCTATTTTAAACCAGTGAAAAACTTGCTTCTTGGATATGCCAGGCACAGTTTTGCCAGAAATCTAAGAAAAAAAGCTGGAATCTCACTAGCACTTGCCACTGGTAAATGACATCTTTTGGTCTAAACTAGCCCATCAATCATGATATCAGTGCTTCATGAGATTGCAGAGGGAAAGGTTTGGGTTTTTTTTCCATAATTCTGTCTAAATTTCCTAAGTAAAAGCAACTTTTTCATGCCGTGTTCACAGGGAGTCCTTACGAAAATCTGCATATGCGTGTACAACATTTGTTACTCATACAAGTAACTATTAGCAAAATTTACTGCACAGGAAGAATAAAGGGCAAAAGTAATACTTGACTTACCTAATTCATGCAGTTTTTGGGTGCAACTCTTAACTGGATCTACATCCTTTAATCTTACCCATAGTCAGACAAATGTTTTCTGAACGAAGTGCCAGAAAGAAAGTACTCAGCTGATCTTTGATATCTCAATAAAAGTTGGCAGAATTTACCAAAGTACTTCCTGCTTTTCCTTCCTTTTAGTGCTGATGAAGAAAGGAATTTAAGATACCCATGTTGCAGGGTACTGCTCACTACCCAGTTGCATATATTGAATATTTCATCTTGACTTTTCACAGCTACCGATCTGTTTGTGCTCAGAGATAAATTTTCCCTTTACTGTCAGTTCTCAACATATCACAATTCAAAGACTTTTGCTTTGCCATCCTCCTTAATCTGAGAAAGTCTTTCCTGAGGCACTTGCATTAGCCTTTTAAATACTTAAACTCTGTAATCAAGTCCTCTCTTCTTTCCCAAGGCTGCCCATTTTCAAGACTTTATGTCTTTCTCCATGAAACAGGCTTTGTGATTTCCAGGTTAGAATTGGACCCTTTTCTACAACTGACTTTCTGCAAGAATTTTAGTACTTTTTCTGAACTTCAGTGGTTAAATTTAACTACGTATTTCTAACTGAGGGATTTTTGCAAAAAGAGTAGGGCAACAGATTATCTAACAGAGCAACTCTTTTGATTTTAATTAATTATCTGTGTTATGCAGCCTGCATACTTCACAGAATTTTTGTCAGTTTCATAACACAGTGGGGTTTTTAACTCAATTGTTTTCTACAACATTTAACACCTATTTTTTCCTCTTCTATCAACCATGCTACTAAAGATAGCTAGAACAGCAGAGGACTACAAGCTCACATGATCTGTTTTTAGCTGCTGCCCCAAACACACATCCAATTGCTGTGCATTTTCCTGTCCTGCTATGTCTCCTGCTGATGACATCTTCCATCTCACATATTTTGACACTGCACTTCAACAAAGGACTGCCCATTTTATTTATTGGCACATTTACAGTCTTCGTTACCAGAGATCTGAGAACCTTACAGGGTTGAGATAAATGATTTACCTACAGCAGGTGTAACTCACTCTCTTACACCATTTCTGAGAGTGAAGGTCTGCTGGTAATATATTTCTTTAGCTCAGCAGGTATGACCTGCTCTTGGTTTCTCATCAACAGCCTCTTAATGTGAGTGAATTCCTATACCAGCAACAAAGTGAAAATGTTCTGTAGTGCTACCACGCTCTACTATGAAGATTTACTTCAGGCAGTGACTGTGACTTCTGAAACAGCAGATAAATAGGAAGAAAAATTGTGTCCTGGTTGGCAAGATTATTCGTTATCAACCTGCATAAGAAACCTCCCTGCCATGTTATGATTTGACTTTCCAGGGAAGGGAGTTGAAGGGACATTAAGAATTCATACTCTCACATTCAGGCACTGCCTTATGTTTGCCCTGGTATAGAGTCTCATAGAAAGCTCTCTTGGGTCTTCATACCGCTTTTTGCTGTGTCAAGCTTTTCTTTCATTACATGGCTAAGGAGATTCCAATTTTAAGTAACCTATTCTTGGAGCTTTAGTTTGTTTGGAAACAATCTTTGCCCATTGTGACATACTATATCCTCATCTAAGATCAAATATTAATCAGTTAAGTGCCTGCTAGCTCTGTATTCCTCCTTTTTTTTTTTCCTTTTCACTAGTGCTGCATAACAAAGCCTCTACTATATATAACAATGAAAGTGATACCTCCTCCCCCGTAGCAGGACCTTTCCAGATGCAATCAAACTGAATCAAACTGGAAGAAATATTACAAGGCTATTTTTTTTTT
>VZTO01022518.1:0-35766 GCA_013400615.1 Syrrhaptes paradoxus
TAGGTATTTAAATGGGCTCATATTGTAGCTTCTGGGTGTCCAATCACACCGTGTTTATTTGTGCAGAAATTATACACTCACTTGCCAACACAGTAAAAGGCTGGAATGCTTCACAACGATCCTAGCAATAACTCAGAAAAAGGACCACTTCTTCAATGCAAATCCGCTCAAGAAAAGCTTCTACACACAAAGTAAGATGAACCAGTTACTGCATTGTTTATTAAGTTTCACTTGATTCCTCCTGACAACCATTTAAACAATGAATGTTGGGAAATGTCTCTCAAAGAATCAACAACAATGGCTGGGATCAGAGCTTTTATATTTAGCTAATACTGTTTTTAGAAAGGAGAAAATATTTCTTCCTGAAGGGATTATAGGAAGTCTTATAAAAGACACCTGCAAACAAAACAAGTGACAAAAGATCTCTATCATAATTGATAACAGTTATCTTTTGTAAAAATCTGTGCTTCTTCAGAAAGAAATATCATCTCTTTGCTATTGAATTTCAAAAGGCACCCACTAACCAACAAGCCTGACAATCAAGAATAGTTAAGTTTTAGAAAACCTGCCAAGAAGGAAGTGCTTTTGTCTTACGGATAGCAGTGCACTATTAATCAACAGTGAGTTCCTAAATTTTCTTTTCTGATGCCAAATAGAACAGGCAAGCTTTGAAAGATACTATCATTTTAATAGTGTACTGGACATGCAACATCTATTTTATTTTTTTGAAAAGGAAAATTTTTCACTTAAAATAAAAACTTCAGAATTTGACAAATTATTCAATAGCCAATTTAAAAGAAATGCACAAAGTAATCAACATGAGGGAAAATGTTTATAAATGCAGTTTACAGTAGGAACTTGAAAGAAGAAAACAATCACATCCAGAGCAACAGCCTTCATTTTTTCATCCCAGACCAGTTAACACTTGCTAAGCATATACTGCCTAAAGTATCTATACACCACTCAAATAACTAGGTTTCCAATTCACTAGGAGGTTTGGTCCTCTGTATGTGCCGTGCACCCAGGTCACCTCATTTCTTAGCTTGATTTTGGAGCAAACCAGTTGGTTCCCTCAGAAAAAAAAAGCATAATTCTCAAGACAGTTTGCTTCAGGGTCTGCTCCCCAAAGGAAGTATGGACAAGACCACACCAATTTTGGCTCCCTCTACCTATGCAGACTTCTCTAACATTTTCCCAGCAAATTTTTCATCCTCAGACAACCCCACACGCCTTTAAGCCACATGCTGGGGCATGCAAAACACCCACTCTGTTTCTTGCTATAAAAACACCACACAAGTGGGCTGCAATGCAACTCTCACATTATTGTAAATGCACAGAAGGAAAGGGTTAATAATTTTATCTCAAATCCACAGGACCCAGAGGATGCTCTGGCCATGAGCAGTATGTAGCATGAACATACACTGTGCTGTCTGCTGTACAGGGGACAAACCTATGCAGACAGAAGCCCCTCTCCATTGCTTGGTCTAATGACCGAGGAGCACTATGCAAAAGAGATGGTTTTGACTTTGTGGATGTAAATACTACGCTAAGAGAAGAGGATAAGGACTGCAGAACAGCCCGAGCCAAAAGGAAAGGCATATAGGCATTGTCCTAAGAGAGCTGAAATAAAGTAAGATCCTCTGTCTAATAAGACATTTAATGAGTCTGAAGACAATCTGGAATCTGCATAAACAGTAGAAAAGAAGTAATATAAGAAAGATGTGTGTATTGCACTTTCAGGAAAGAATTGGTCAGGGCCTTAAAAATCCATACATTCAAAATCTTAATATTCACTATAAGCATCTCCCTAACTCACAAAAACCCCAACTGCTTTAACTGATATATAAAATACATTACCTTCCTTTCTTCCGCAAAATTACATGTAGCACTGTAGTGCTTTCAAAAACAAACACACACCCCAACTTTAATTACTACACTAAACTAGAAAAAGACTTTACCTTAAGAAGTGCTTTTACTAACTCCTGGGAATATTTTTTTTCCTATTTTCCAGAGTTCAGCATTAACAACATGATTAAACTGCTCAACCTGAAATGTCTTTGGTTTATTTTTAAAGAAGCCAAAACAAGGTTTAGATCCTGAATAAGTTATCTCTAAGACACGAAGCAAAGTGAGCAACAGCACCTTAAGAAACATTTCTGACTTAAGCATGACAGGTCTGATCCACTAAGTGGATCCACTAAGTCATTTCTTTCTCTAGCCTCCACAATTCAGTGTATTCTGTGATTCATGTTGATAAAGTAGGATCAATTTTTTTTTTTTTTGCAGCTTTATGCTTCTGTGATTTTTTACAAGGAGGATTAATAGCAACTGCAACAGAAAAATTGCGTTTATGTCATATATAATCCTTTATTCTTTCATCATCATCAAATCTCAGTACTTTGTCCATCTTTCTTGTCTGCAGCAACTTATTCCACTTGTTACTATTAAGGCTATTATACTCACCCTATTACTACTAATCTTTTCTTTGTAAATAGCCACACCTATTTTAATCCAAAATGGTGTGGTAAGCATTTGATTCTTTGTGGAAGTAGACACGTAATTAGGTTAATCTATGCTATCTTTTCATGTGAGTTGATTGCTTCTTTACTATGGACATATTTCTTATAACAGCAATAAGCTTGCCAGATTGCTTGGAGGCAAATCAGAAGCAATTTACCAAGCATGTAGCTACTATGAACTGAAATCTTGACATAATAGCAAGCTGTGTATAGCCACTCCTACCTGCCAGTTATTACTCATGTTAGCTTTTTACTGACACATTAAATTTCAACCGCACCTTTCTTTCACAAACAAGTACTTTCATTCAACTCAGCTACATCTGTGACAAATAGCTGATCTTCACCAAAGCACACAGGAATCTAAATTCAGAACGCAGTGCAGAAATCTTTGACAGCAGCAACCGAATTACCTGCACAAAGTCCATAAATGTCAATGGAAGCAAGTCATCCAGGTGGCCAATATCTTTGGAGAAACGATTTAAGATTCTTCCTACAGAAGCAGGGTTGGAGAAGAAAAAGAAAAAGAAAGTAAATATAATTCCTGAAAAGATCAAAATATCTTAACCACACCATGTTTTACCATTTTAGTAACAGTTAAAAGGAAACAGCTGGAATCTAAAGATAAAAAGACGCTTTTTGAAATCACCATGAAGGGAATCTTCTACAACCACTGAAATATATTTTGAAGAACACCACATTTTTACAAATGCCTTTCACCCAAATATAAAATCTTTACTGAAACTGCTAGGAAAAGAAAACAAAATGGGCTTTGAAGATAACAGTTCAGTTGAATTTAACAGGTGAAACACACGTGCTTTATATGCTCAATATGCGAAGGTAAAAGTTTACAGTTCAGACAACTTCATGCAAGTTTCATCAAGTAACATCAGCCAGAATCTGCCCCTATCCTTCCCTGAAACTCACTAGTGCATGCATGTCCCAGATAGATCACAGCTAATCTTTTGGTGCTTTGTATTTGATACATATATTCAACATAATATATTTTTCATTACAGTTGTGATCCCTCAGAGAACATGTAGTCAGAATCATACTTCTGTGCAAAGGCAAGTGGCTTTCAGTGGCTTCCTCTAAAAAGTGGGGAACACGTTGCATGGAAGTCGATGCAGATTCAGAGCCTGCAACATGATCTTGTGCTATCTTTGTTACCAGCCATGGCAGTCTGGGCTCCTGTTCATTAGAGTGTTCCTTTATTTTTTGATTTGATTCAGGAATTGCTTTTTTTTTTTATCATGCTACTGAAAGCAAAATCTCAGGAGGCCATGCTGAATGGTTGCAGTTATTTGTGCAAAATTCAGAATGAAATTTACCCTCCTTTCTCAATGAGCAAGAATGTAATAATTCAGTACTGAGACCAGAATTCTCATCCTGGAGCACAGGTCCTACAAGCAGCAGNTTCCCACCTCTCCACCATCAAACGTGGATTAAAATTGCAGGCATTTCTGAAATAAAATCTGAGACAGATTTGCATTCATTACATCTATGCTTATTCAAAACCTTGACAATACTGATCTTGATTAAAGCTAATAAAACAATTCCTAATCTGCTGTCAATGAAGCATTTACACTTCTCTATTTTCCCAAGTTCTACCTGAGTGAAAAAATCAGTTATAGCAAGAGTTCTTTAATAATTAAAGTCACAATGCTGCCACCCATAAGTGGATTACTATCTTGCTCTATTAATCGATATCTCTACTCACCAGGAAAGAAACCAAGCTAAGGATGGGAATCTGGCCTTTTCTAAGGTGTGTAATGCCCGTACATGCATTCGCATTGCTTTTTTATCTACATATATCTTGATTCAATTATTACTTCTAACTGGTACAAACACATTCACTGCATTGGCAACAAAAGGCTTTTTTTTTTTCTTTTCAAAGGAGCTCATTAAACTGAAAGTAGTTAAGTTTAAAGTCTCTGTGGAGTGCGTTGGAGACGTAATTCAGAGATAAGAGATACTGAAGCAACCTCTCCAGCAACCACCCTTCTAGTTTTCTGTTCAGGGCTGCTTCAGAATTACAAATTTTGTTGCATAACATCAATTTCTTTTTTCAAGGGAATTTCTCTTCCACGCCAAGCAATACACCAAATATCCTCTACTCAGGCCTGAGACGCAACTCCAAAAAGAGATACCGGTAGCAAACAGCTTGTTCTGCAGTTACTTTAGTATCAGAGGCAGTTATTTAAGGTGGACAAAAGCAGAATTTATCGTGTTTTTAGGCTTTGCACACAGAGAGTTTTTTTCTATAGCTGCACAAGACTCAGCAAAATCTCTTTAATCTGTTTCTACTGGGAATGGCAGTTGGGGATGTTCCCTTCCACATATTTCATGCTGGGGTAGACACTTCAGAAGGAGCTCCCAAGACCTTTTTTTTTAAAGTTTCCTTTTCCTCTGATTTCCTTACACGGACACTGGAAGAGTGATCTAGCACATATCACAAGCATGCTGTAGCTAAGACTTCTTAATATCCCTAAATATCACACTCCAGGTTATTTTCAAGTGAATCGAGACTTCACTGTCAGAAAGACAATCATTCTAAGAGGTTAAATGCTTCCCTCTGTCATACCTGCCCAGGAGGGGCAGATGAAGGAAACTAGATGGCATAACGGATTGGGCTCAGGGTATTAGCAATCTGTTCCCAGCTTTGCCACTTTCCTCCTGAGTCACTTCACTTTATTTTACACAGTAAAGAGCAGAGCAAGGAGAGCTGACAGCGCCCAACCCCTCCATGAAACACTGAGAGACACGCCAATGACAAGCTGTATGCAAGGGCAAAGGATAATTCCCATAGCAAGCAAACCCCACCTTCATTCAGTTTTAGAAACCCCCTTTGACCTTTAAGTTTTTATTTGCAGTGGTTTCAGACTGACAGAAGAAGTCATCGTGCAAAGGCCATCCCATGCGACATGGCTGCAAGGGTCCAAGGACACTCAGGCTGGCCTCTTGCCATGGTCAGGTCGATGCCAGCACCTCCAGGAATCAAGTGACGCCTTCATGATCTCCCTCATCCCACAAGGGGAAGAGCATATCCAAACTTGTTCCTGGAAAAAGCACGGTGCTTACTCTCGTTCTGTGTGGTAAGGATGAAGCCTTAAGGGCTAGAGGAGAGAAGCCATTACAAAATGCTTGCTGTCAAAAGAGATTTTAGTTTCAGTTTCAACAGCATCTCAGAGTTCAGTTCTCATTCCTATTGAAGAACGACCCACTAAAGTTGCTCAAGGAGAAATTTTGCTGATTTTGAGTCTGGGTTTTGGTTTTTTTCAGCAATTGTTTGGAGGCTGTGACCATCTCCAGCTACTTTCTGATACAGTTTCAGTGTTGTGACAATGAGAGCTTTAGGCTGCAAGCATGATATCGATCCATTCCAAGGCTTTCGGGGGTAATAAGCTGGCACAGATATAAGTAAGAGCTGCAGAATACTTGCCTTCACCTTGCACACCAAGAGCGACTGTGGCAATGTCCTCCTCCCCAGTAACATCTCTTCTAGTGATGTTCTTTGAGGAACACAGTCATGAGCCAGCCTGGTCTTGCTATCTCTTCCATAAATCCACTAACCACCAACTTCTCCAGTTCCCATTGGTAATCAAGCTGCTAATTAATTGCCAAAACTGTATTTTTGGCAATTGCTTTATGAAATGTTTAACAGTGTTTCTGCAGACCGTGTTTTGACAGAGCTGCAAACTGCCACTAGGAAAGTGGAAATTAATCTGACACTATCAATAAAACATGAAAACATCTTTTAATCTGCCTAATCCTCTTTAAAATGTAAATACAGTAGTTCTGTAAAATTAATTGGACTAAACTACAAGTGAGCAAAAGGAATGGCATATCAAAAAGACAAACCTTGAAAAACAGAACCTTTTACAGTCCACCTAATACAATCAAAACAACTTGAACAGTGGGGATGTGAATCAGCCACTTCCCAAATAAACATGCAGGTGAATCTCTGGTAGCAGAACTTTTATTTTTTTTTTTAAATTTTCAGGTTATTGAAAAAGTCATTTATGGTCTATTTAGTGTTTTCACATACTAATTCCAAAAAACGACACCTGAGGTAATTAAGCCTAGGAAATTCCGCATCTCCCTGTTCTAACGTTAATGCAGTGAGCATTACTGCTTCTCTACTGTTCAAAGTAAACAGCAAAGCCACCAGCCTTAGCCCTACTGTTGTTGCTGGTTTTCAATGATATTACCCCGCTGACTGTATACGAGAAAACACATGCCTAGAGATGTATTTCAAATCCTGTTCATAAGGATATAACCGAACTGGCATTTTATTCAGCACATCTTACGCGGAAGCAAGCTACAGTAACCCAACAAGGCAAGCAAGTTCCCTCACCAGAGAGAGCAATGTACCTCCAAGCTGAAGTGCTACACTTTGGAAATATCCGCAAAACGCCCCGTAGCCATCACGATATTGCATCCAGAGTGATTGCTACATTTATAAGGATGTCTACAAGTAAATGAGATCTGTTTCGCAAGGTATGAAGAAACAACTGTTTCCACTTACTGGAAGCCCAGTAAATCAGTGGCTGCTTATGCATTATTAAGCATGCAAGAGAAAACATTCTAGATACGAAAGTTAAAGTAGACATTTTAAGTCAGGACTCAAAACACTTACAGTTATGACTACAGTTTCTACCAGCATTTGCAAACCTAACTTTTGAGAATGGTTCTTCAGATTAAAGAAACCATTGCACGTGCTACACAAGAAGGGCAGGACCTGCACAACTCATTAAAAAAAATAAATATATATATCTCCAGAACTTGCAATATCATTCTCTCCCAAACTTAGACTACCAACATCACCTTCCTACAATACTTCATACTTCCAAAAAAAACCCAGATTACTTAAGTGAGTATTTCTGTGATACAGGAACATGCCATGAGACAATAATTCTAATATCTAGTTCAGTATTTTCAATTTACTAACATTTGCAAGCTCACTTAATACTTGCACCCTTTACTCATCCCAGTGAGTTTCAGTCTGGGCTTTGAAAGCAAAAAGAAAATACTAAATCTAAACCTTCTATAGCAAAGGAAATTTCATGAAACCACTAACAAAGAAGTCTTTTAAGAAATCACAAACTAAGTATGTCCATGTTACAACAGCATCCAAACTTGTGAACAGTATCTGCTGGTTTAATCATTCTCAGGCTTCCACGTGGTGTGCGGCACCAGTAGCAAGCTGCAAAAGGGAATGTGCTGTCTTCAACAGTCCTATGTTTGTTTTTATATCAAATAACTTAATCAGAACACACACTGTTGTTAGATTTCTTCCGAAGTAATTAAATAACTATTCAATGCCAATTAATCACAGTTAAATAAGGGTCTGTCACCAAAGTGCTATGTACACAGTTCAGACTATTTAATGGTCAAATACTTGGCACTATCAAAGTTAAACAATGATTCATTAAACCTACTTCACTACACAATAGTTAGGCTGAACTTGAAGTGAAAGAATCAAACCTCTTTTGTTCTCCATGAAAAAGACATAAAACCTCAGTATGAGATATTCTTTTCTTCCTCACTCTGTAAACTGATTTAATTGCATGAATCAGAATGTGTTCAGGTGCTACATACCCACTTTGCTTCTGCAGGTGCCTACTGATACTTTGGAATAGATGTTCAAACCCATCATCCAAATAATGAAAACACTTGACTGTGTGCCACACCTGTTTAAAATGTTTATACATACTTCATGATGAAAGAAATATGATCCAAACTGAATCAACACTTAGGATGTAAACACCAGAAAAGAAAAGGATTTTTTTTTTCTTTAAACAAGAAACTAGGACCCTCAACTGGAACAGCCAAATGCCACCAGCAGCATTCAATGTTGTGCAACCTAAATTCCAAATATCAAGGACCCTAAGAGCAGCAGTACTTTATATATAAACATATTTGGCATTTCTAGTATACTTTGTTGGCCGGTGCATTCACTGAAATACTTCTATGTAACAGAAAAGAGTGGGCAGATTGATTTTATATACCTTGCAAAGAGTTTACAAAGCCCACTTGCTTCATCACACATTGCAGGAATACTTTGTTGCTACTTTTCTAGACCATAGATCTGCCTCTTCAGAAAATAAAAAGGTTTTGAAGACAAGTTTTTCTAGGGACAAAAAACTTCTGCCACTCGTGTGTATATGTGCACGCTCTTGGAATTTTTTCCCCCCAGAGATCAGGCTAATCCTCAATATAGGGAATTTTAACTGCATCATACTTTAATTCAATACACAAATGTTACTAATAAACACTGCTTTGCACAGTAATGTAAACTTCTTCATGGCAATTGCCCTAAATACCAATTTTCACACACAAGTACACTGCATTTACTAGGGGAAAAAAATAATGCAATATCTCTTTATCTACTCTGCAACAGCGAAGCCACGAACACTCCTCCACTGCCCAGCCTCCATGAAGAAAAAGTAACAAACTAAACTCTATTTAATCTCCCACTCCTCACTCCAAACTTGCAGATACCTGCCTGAAAACAACTTGTACCCCTAGGAACGGCTTCAAGAAGGTACTTGGTCATGCACGTGTAACTAAAGGCACGCAACCTCAACAGGGTTGAAGGCAGTCATGAAAGCAGAGATGCCCTTCTGGTCCAAGAGAACTTTAATTCAGAGGGACCGATGTCAGAGAGCCGCAAGTGCATGCTTCACAGCCCCTACTTCACTCGGCGAGGAGGAGCAGTCCCCCGTGCATTGCACTCCACGGGCAGCATCACCAGCACGAGGTGGACAGAGTGTCAGGGCGAGGGCGGCCACCGCAGCAGGGTGCCATCGTCCCGCTCCGCCCCAGGGACACGCACTGCGACCGACCACACCTCGGTGTGTGTACCTGTAGAGGTGTGAACTTACCCTGAAGAGAGAGAAATCGTGTACTTCAACAGTCCAAATGGCAGCTTCTAAAACCAAAGTCATTTTCAACACACGCACAGTAGTAAAATAATATTTGAAGTGTGTATGTGGTAATAAAAGCGTACTCAAAGGTAGGAAGAAAAGAAATAGCTGCGCAGAACTGGGTACATTTAATCGCCCATCAATTGGACATGTTTCCCATTCTGTCAGTGGTATAAATCGACAGTTCCTCACATATCTTGCTGTTAAGCTACAGCATTCAGTGACTGATAAATCTTCACCCGTGCTCAGTTCACACACATACACCGAAAAAAAAGAAAAAAAAAAAAACCTACTGCAACTACCAGCAGCCTTCCATTTCATCAAAGCGGCAACAAAGTGGATTGTCCATATCAAATGTTGGCAGGAAGCAGACATTACATCAACCTTGTAAAATACAACTATGAAATCAACAAAATAATTAAAGATGGATTACCGACTTTGAAAGGAATTGTAAGTTTGTGAAATATTTCTTCAGAAAGAAATCTGGAAATGCATCTCCCACATAGCTGTCAATTACTGATCTGCTCTGGCTTTTCTTCTATATTTCTACAAAGAAAGGTCAATAGGTCTGTTATCTTTTTTCAATATATGTTTAGCACCACACGTCCACACAAACTGCCATATACAGCATTAGGTCTTCCCCACAGGCATCCTATAAATATAAATAAGAAATTCTACCCCATTATTTTTTTTCTTTAGCAGCCTGAAAGTGACAGGAATATTATCACTTTCTTAGACATTTGCAAATGGGCACAGAGGTGCTGGGCCAAAATGTGCTGAGATCATAATATCCATTTATCTAAACTGCCAGCATGTAATGAATTCAGGTGGCATGCCTTCTACCCAAATTACTTTACTACTTGAAAAGGACTTTTTACACAAATGCTGTCAAACAGGAAAACATTCAGGAAACAAGAAGAAAACGTGAACACTGTTTGATCTTATTTTTAAGTGCAGGATATAAAGACAGAAGGCTAACTATGGTGAAGATAAGAATGGAAAACAGGCTTCTTTGTAAATGAATTTCTATTTTTACTACTGTTTGAGATACCTATGTTACCTAGTATGAATACATTGATCCTGACTGTACAGTTGTTTCTTGAGGTTTCCAGTCCACTAGAAACACAGCATTTTACTGATTAGAATTACCCTGCTTGTGGAAAATCGAAATAGGTCAATGCTCCATGCAAGCTGACTTACCCCTTTGCTAAATTATGTGGTACAGTTGATCTGTCCTTTTTCCTGGGTGTGCTCAGAAAAGCATGTGTATTAACATCAGTTATCACCAGCCAAAGTCTACCTCCTCACTTGCAATACAATGCAAAAAGATACATAAAGTCTTAATTAAAAGCAGAAGCACACAAAGAAAAACAACTTGATTGGGAAAAAAAAGTATAACTTTCCTTCTTTCTCCAATTGCTTTAATGTCAAACCTCAAAACACCTTCTGCATTGTCACTTCCTTTCATATTATATATCATTACCAAGGAGCAAAGTTGGCTACAACTTCAGCTGCAACACAATTTGCAAAACAGAACTTGACTTTGGTGCTGTATTACACTTGCTAAGGAAATGGTGTCTTTTACAAAAGCATGATACATCTGGGATAGAAAATATTAATTAGCAACTTTCCTTTTGTAGATCCCTGCAATAATACTCCCTACCCTCATAATTAACATTCACAGATTTTTTTTTCTTTTGTAATTTATTGTGAAGGAAAGTATTGGAATCATTCAAAAGAACAGATTTCTGGCTATATAACGAAGTTTATTCCTATAACCAGAGTACAAAGCTACACCTCTGCTTCATCATTAGAATGACAATGAAAGCAGACACCTGCCTGCCCTACCCTCTCCCCGGAGTAATATTAACCCTTCATACCTAATTCTGTGATGAAACTGCCAGAACAAAATTCTAACAATTGCAGAAGTTAAGCTCTGGATATCCTTTCTGCTTCTTTTTAAACTCATTTTTATTCACTGGAGCTATTTTGAGTTATCCTGAGATTAATTAATAAAATCGACATTTAAACATACTGAAACAAATAAAAAACTAAAACCAAGCCACCAATTCTAATGTACTGCCAAAATACAGCACAACTTAATTTCTGCTGCATAAGCAACAAGATATTTTTAAGGCACACGGTCCAACTGAACCAAAAAAAAAAAAAGTATAGATACAAAAGAAAGGGTACAGGAAGAGTTGACACTGGCCTCAGTTCCCTTTGTGAAAGGGGGGAAAAAAAAAAGGTAACCACTTGCAACTTCTTATCAACTGGCTTTTAGAAAGATGTCATGTTGTACACTCTCTACAGAATTTTCTGTTTATTTACACCACCTCCTTTGTCTATTTCAGATGTAAAGTTACCTACTTCAGCTTCTTACCACAACACAAAGCATCACTATAATAGAAACCTGGAATAGTATATATGAAATATAGTCCTATTTTGGCTTTTTATTAGCAAGATTACGAATTTAATTCTTTGTTAAACTATTTAACCACAAACACACCCACTTCTGAAAGAGCATTTGTGTAGTCTAGTTCTTCTTTCTGCTATAAATCCAATTTGGATTTAAAATACATCCCAAGTGCTGTTTTGCTGGAGGGAGGGCTTACAATGAATTAAACTCAACACTACAAATCAGGATGGACTGAAATATCTGAAGAGTATTCTGTTGCTGGAATTTTTACCTAAGAGGAGAAGAACAGCTTTTAGAGCTACTTTCAGATTTGGGGGTTATATATAAATATACAGCAATAGAAGGATTAAAACAAAAATGGAAATATATATGTCACCTTTCTGGTAAGGTTTTTCCAACAACAAAAAGGAGTTTTCCCATGTTATTTATACCATCAAGATCAGATTCAGCATAGGCTTTAAATACTGTATTTCAGAAAATATCGGAGGGGGGAAATCTCACACAGCTCTTGCAAATCTGCTCATATTTGTTGATTTTCTTGCCATTCCATCTCCTGAAGATAATTCACTGAATAAGAATCTTAATTTACTTCATTTTAATGTTTTTCTTTCCCCTCTTTTTTTTTTTTCAGGTGTTGAAGTTAGAGGGGCTCAGTCCTCTCTCCAGTCTAAGATTACAATAACTAAGTAGGCCACTACTGAATATACAGCTTTTGCCTCCTGAAATCTTCAGCTGAAACTGCTATCTGGCTGATAGTTATCATTCAGAAAACAAATATTACCCTGTATTTTACCAATCATATATATTCAGATCCCTTCCCACACACTAAGGAGAATGATTCTGATGTAGTCCATCCATTCTCTTCCTTTTTTTGAAACCATGGAAAGGAATTCTATACAGACTGTTGTTATAAAAGCCAAGCCAAGACTTCTGGCTTCTACCTAGCCCGTCAGGCAGCTCAAACAGCAGAGGCATTTCATGTCTTAATCTGACTTTGTAAACCCTTGTCTTCCGCTTGGCACGTTCATTTGGTTCGATCATTCATTTTTCTCTAGCTTCAGTTTCTTTTTCTTTCTCTCCTCTTCTGGAAAATGTGAATTGTTTGGCAAGCAGAGATTCTCTCTAAAGTTCATTCATTATGTACCTGTGTAAATACGTATTCCTTTTTAACTGCTCATACTATAAAAAAGCCACTGCAAAAACATGGGTTTGGCCCTCCAGAATTCAGAATGGATGGCACTGGATAATTTTCAGTGGTTTTTTTTCCTGTCTCACATGAAATGTCATTACTACTGAACTCAACAGAAATTCTGGTATAACTATCAGAAAATTAGAACTGTGTCTCTTAGTTTTCTGTGAAAATAACCAAAACATTTGCTTGGAAAATTTGCTGTGTCTTAAGAAGGACACATTCCCCACGAAACTATTTTTTTTGCTTCAATTTAGGACATTTTAAATCACATATTAGAGCAAAGCCACAGAAAAATTGGAAGCAACTAGATTCACAACTCAAGTAACATTCACAAAAACCACAAAGGAAGAAGATATTGGGAAACCCGTCACCCTGTTTATACAGGTAGAGACAAACCCAGAGGTCAGGACATGAGAGATGAAGGTTGGGCAGAGACAGAAGGGAACGTGTTATTTTTACAAATCACGGAGCATGCACTGAATGTGGGATGCCCACCTCTCCAGCAAGGGTGTGAATTGCTCTACTAGAGGCAATTCTGTGGTAGGGCTCCTTCAGTCTCTGCTCTTGAAGCTGCTCTCCCTTTGGATGAATCAGTAAATAAGTATGGCACCAGAATAAGGCAAATGAGTGCGTGCCTGAAGGCTACGGCAGCCAGCACGGGAGGGACTACAGCTGGATTCAAATTCTCTTTTTTTTTTTTTTTTTGTTTTGGCCGAATTTAGGGCGCAGAATGGATCCTTTCCTGCAGAGCAGGCTGTAGGGTACAAGGAGGGATGACTTCACCTCCTCTTCAGTTTTGTGATTGGCACCAAATTCCACTTGCAAATCTCGCCTGAGAAAAAAACAACAATCTTTTGTCTCAGAAAAGCTGAAGGCAACCACATCCCAAGTGCTTTCTTCAACCTGTCCAAAGGAATCTAGATATAGTCTGACACTGCATTTCTCTGGGCCATCAGCTTCTGGGGAAAAAATATCACTATAATGTAAACTTCTTTATAGCCTAAACTATAATTAACAGCACTGAAATGGAAATGTGAGGTATAATATACATTCAAATGAGAAAAAACCCAAAATATGACCTCTTCTCTACTGTGTATTGTATTCGTTACACTAAAAGAAATAAATTTTAATAATTAAATGATTAAATGCTAAGCATTGTGAAAAGTTATATCGTATTGCATATGACTTTACTGTACCCCCTCTACTGGGCAACTATTAGATAGCTTCACCTGAAAAACAAAAAGAAAAACATATTAGGAGTAAGTAGCTGCAAATAAGGGGTAAATAGCTGCTGACCATACTAAAACACTAGTAGTATATAAATTAAAACCAAAGAACCTTTAATGTTCATGTAGAAACCTATCTCAAATTCATCTCCCTAGATTTTCTGACAGCTGAATGCTAGAGGTTAAATTATTTTAGAAAGAAATGCTTACACCTACATCACTTAAAATTGAAGAAAAACCTAACATAGATCTATAATTTTATATTTTTCATGGCTTTTAAATAATAAAAAAGAAACTCAGAATGATAAACATAAATATACTAATAGCAACATTTCTTNAAATAGCTGCTGACCATACTAAAACACTAGTAGTATATAAATTAAAACCAAAGAACCTTTAATGTTCATGTAGAAACCTATCTCAAATTCATCTCCCTAGATTTTCTGACAGCTGAATGCTAGAGGTTAAATTATTTTAGAAAGAAATGCTTACACCTACATCACTTAAAATTGAAGAAAAACCTAACATAGATAATTTTATATTTCTCATGGCTTTTAAATAATAAGAAAGAAACTCAGAATGATAAACATAAATATATTAACAGCAACATTTCTTCACTTTTCTATAAACAGAAAAAAAATTCTCACACATCAGGAAGAAAAAAAATAGTTTCACTGAACAGTCATTCAAGCAAAAGCGAATACAATTCACAATCTATTTTGTCTTTGTTCAATTCAAAGACAGACTTCACTGTGAAGCTCTGATTAATAGCTGTCCAGCACTATGAACTCCTAAATAAATAAATAGGCAAAAATAGAAAAGTGCTGCCCGCAACAAGGGACTCCTGAGGACGCTGCCACGTTATTTGCATGACAGAAACACTCAAAAGAGGATCGCTATATCTGAAGTGGGAGGCAGAGCCTCGCTAGAACGCATGCTGGACCATAATGTAGCCAGCAGCATGCCCTGCCCTGAAGAGTTTGTTTTGTCAGTTAAGAGAAACCAACACAATTGACTATAAAAGGAACAAGGAGCAAAGGGAAGATGTAGCAGTAAGCTGGAACAGAAAGTTGCAGGACAAGATGCGTGCCCTTTTTTTTTTTTTAAGTACAGGAAAACAAAGGGGTCAGGGAATTAATGAGTTTCTCCACCCGTATGTTTAACTCCTGTCAGTGTATAGTTATCCTGCGGTTACAATGATACTGGTGTGTCTCGAGAGGAGATTTTAAGATGAAGAAGAGCCAGCTTGTGGATGAACTTTACTGCACAGAGAGCAGGAAGTTACAAAGATGTAAGCATGAAAGATAAGCTGGCAAAACAATGGTGGAGGGAGGAAAAAACACAGGAATGTGCCAACAGCTCCAGCTACCAGGTGCAGAAATAGTAAAAGCTTTGCATAGGAAGAGGGCTAATGCTCAAATTAAGCCACATTCCTTTCTACACCTCCTGGTAGACTTGCTCAAAGTACACCAGGGCCATAAGATCAAGAAAAAACCTTCTCTCCATCTGGCCCTGGGGAGAAGCTGTAAGACAGAACTGTCAAAAGACGAGGCGGTAGTAACAGCCACAGAAGTTGCCGAACTTAGGATGTTTGGATATCGAGAGAGCTTTGTACATATTGACTTGAATTTTTGCCCTGTGCACACTGGCTGCTTGCACATGCCCTCTCCTTCACCCTCTGCTTCATTCACTGCGTATCTGCTTCCTCTTTCCTCTCCTCTCTCTTCCTTCAGCCTTGCTTCTTCCATTCCCCATTCACCACGGAATGGCAAAAGTTCTGTATACAAATAAGCACACTTGAAAAAAAGGAGAAAACGTCATCCCACGCCCAACCAAGGCATGAAGCCTCATATGGTGAGGCATAGGCTAGGAGGTGCAGAAGAGTCTGGGACAAAGCAAGTGAGAACAGAAGGTGGCTGCAACACTTAAACTAGAAGAGTGCCTGAATTAATGTTTTGGAAAACAAAAAGAGACAGTTAGGGGAACTACACTAACTATGGATGAGCCATAAAGGCAGCAAGAAGGGTGTTTTACACCGGAAAACATGGGAAATCCTTACAGCAAGTGAGAGACCAGGTTCTGAAACAGTTCCCAAATGAAAACTGTGGAAGCTAAAAGGCCACTGTCACTGGAAGGGAGATGGCAAAGTGGATCCAGGACATACTGCATAACCTTAAGCATTTGACACGTACAGACTATTCACAAGGTTATACTTAGATGAGGCAAGACTCACTACCTATTTAGAGAGATTAAAAGAATTTTAGTTACTTCTTGCTTTAAACTGCTTTTACAGGAGCATATTTAACTCTGCTAACTATAGAACTGCAGGGACAACAGCCTGTTGTGTCTCAAGCTAGTATTTACAGTCTACTCTTAATTAGTTTGCTTAATTTCATTCACACAAGGTCTTAAGATTTCACAAGACCAATTAAGATTTCAGGTAGAGGAATTCTCAGTAAAAGTTTTCTCCCTTCAAAATAAATATGTTTGTCTCTGCGTCTTAACAGTTCCCTTCTTTATGCATTCATATTCTTTCTTTGACATTCTTTTCCACCACATTTTTTTCTGTTTTCTTTTTTTAAACAAGCAGCTTTTTTGCTGAAACTTCATCATACATGTTAGGATAACAGAAGTTTCAGGACTGCAAGGAACTGGACAACTAGAGGAGCAATGCAAAGACTATGACAAAAATACCTATCTTTCAGGTATCCATATCCAATATATAAAACACTATAAAATCCTCTCATGGACCTAAAGCACAAATTATATTTTGGAATAAACACTACAAATTTCGCCAGTAATCACTGATCATAATCTGACCCTAGATGTTTTGGGAAAGGCTGCTTTAAAAAAACTGCTTTGCTCTTATTGTGTGCTACAAAAGGCATTAACGTAACCTGTGATAAGGCAGGATTAAAATGGGAAAATACACACATAATAATGAAATGACAGAAAAATATCTCATGTTTTTCCTTCCCTCTTCACAAAACAGCATGAACACAGAACTTGATTCTGGATCAATTTGTGGATACGTTGTTAAAACATTCAAAACAAAAGTATAACTTCAAGCAAATTAAACCATGGAAGACAAAATAGTGTCAATAGCCCAACCACTATTAATATTAGAGAGTATTAATTGGTAACAACTTAACATTGTAGATATTTAACTGTAACATTTAGAAACAAACGTTGTCTCTGATGGTTTTCAAAAGGGAGCTTAACTTTAAAACGCATATGAAAAGTATCCAATAAACTTTTCACCATAGCTCAGTGATATTTACAATGCCTCCTAACTTTCTGAATGTCTATTTTGTCTTTGACCGATTCTGGAGACCAAGTTCTTAAAGAACATTTCACATTCCAAATATGAACATTCATTTCCTAAAGTTCTTAGCGGTCAACTAACACAGTGGTCATGCTTTCAGGAAGAACTCATACGCAAGTTTAAGTGTTTGGGTCACTCTAAAACCTGTTAGGACCTTCAGGACAACTGGGGGTTGGTTTGTCTGTTTGTTTTGTTTTCCCAAAGGAGAATGAAATGTCTCTTGACATCAAGGTTTTGTAACCTTTCACAACCTAGTGAATTTCTGGAAAACTGTCTTATCACAGGTGGTATAGAAAATGCTGGTCCTATGATATAGAAATCTCTAGGTACAGCACATGATCCATGTGGTGAGGTCTATTCCACCTTCCAGAAGGCTCCTTACTTCAGTGGGGTACCACCTCATACTTGCAGAAGTCTGTCCACAAGGGATGACTAGGACCTAAATTAAGTCAAGACATCACAAATTACCTGAACTAGAAACCCAAGTAAATATTGAAAACAAAACCTGAGGCATGTTGTAAAACAATACCACTAAAGTGTTACCACTTGCATGGGTCGTATTTTTTCCTCCTCAGTGCATTCAGACACCCAAAGGACCATTATGTTCAGAAAAGAGATCCTGGAAGAACGTAAAGGTTCTGACATCAGAGAATTTAAACTAGCTGTGAATCCCATTGAGGAGCTATGACTCATCTCTGAGGTTTAAATTAGATTATCAACCAAGTGAAGCAGCACAGTAAATCTACAATAAAAGATGAATGCCTACAGGAAAATAAATTTTGCCCCTAGTGGCAGATGCTTGAACTTTAAAGGATCTGAGACTAAGCTCTTTGTCTAAGCCTTCCTGACAGAAAACAATTGAAATAATTTCTTCAGTTGGTCCAACTTTGCTCCATATGCCACATGAAAACAATATCTAAACCCTGCAAAAGAAAGTATATTGCCACTTCTAAACCAATTGAGGATCAAACAATTTACAGAAACCAAGACTTATTTTGCTGACAATTAAGCTCTATCACCAAGACTTGAGATTCAATGAAATTTGACAATTGTGAAGAAAGAGGCTTTTGTCTCAGTAAGTCTGAAGCATTCGGAAGAATCAACAGAAAATCAGAAGACTGAATTAGATCGAAGTATCAGAGCCTTTGAGGATAGCCTAAAATTCAATAATTAAAATAACTGCCGCCTTTGCTCTGTTTCTTCTCTGGATTGCTTTGGTGTTACAGCAGAAAGGCACCGGGCAAGAGGCAAATTTGGTCTAAGGAGCAAGCACTGTGCCCATCACACTTGCTTTTATACCACCAGTGTACTTTATCCTGCTGGTCAAGCTCCATTATGAAGAACCACCACCCCTTTAAAGATGAGATGAAAGACAAGTACAAACGACTGCTGTACACCAAATCTAAGGGGTGTGAACAGCCTTCAAGCTTTCTTCCATGCTGAAAGCCATCACATTTACTCTGTAGTAATCCAGATACACCTCAAAGAAGTTTGCAAATTCTATTGTATTCTATTCTCGTGCTGGAGGTCACTAACTGGGATAATATTCTTGCATCTCCTCCTCATGTAGTCGAAGAATTAATATATTCTGTTTTTCCAAGAACCATAATACTAACCTGTCCTCCTTCTACCTGTTTAATTGAAAAATACATAAGATTTATATTCAAAACACCTCCACATCTACTTTACAATTAATAAAAAAGCAGTCAACAAGCATCTGAATGTCTTGCATCTCATGAGAAGTACAGAACAGATGCAGAGCGCAAAGGTATTAATAAATTAAGTGGTGCTCACAGCACTACATTTTAAACTGAAAACATCCGAGATCATTTCAGAAACTTGGGATTTTGCATATCACAAAATATTCATGTCTCTATGAAAAGTACATAATAATATTGCTTTATTGTGTGAATAAGATGGGAAAACAGTTAGAAATCCTATTTTTCCACATGGAAGTTTCTAGTTTTTAAGCAAACAAACACCTTTGGAAAGTATCAGATTGGACATTTCTACTCTCAAACACTCAGCAGGTGAACAAAATCATCTGTATAAGCCCCCATAATCTTTGAGAAACACTTATTTCTGAACAATCACTTCTAAACATTGTTCCTTAAGCCTTCGGTAGTAGCTGAGCAACACTGGTTATTAAACTGAGGTGCAGCAGTTTATTTTCTCTTATCTCAATTTAAAAAAAAATGTTGGGGATGTTTTTTCCATTTTTTTCTGTTGGGGGTTTTTGGGGGTTTAAATTTAAGTGGCATTTAGTGAAAGGCTTTGAATTCAATATTAAACCATACTTGTAGTTTAATTATGAAAGAAGATCACTGTCGCTACATATTTGGAATATTAAAATCTGCCAGCTTTATAAAAACCTCAAGGCACTTTTTTTCTCTCAAATTTGGTTTTATTTTGAAAGCACTCCTTAGATAAGATTTCTTAATATTAGAACAAATCCAGTGTAACTATTTTTCTGTTGAAAATACTGGGGGAAAAAAAAAGTTCCCTCTATATATTTAGTTCAACAGAAAAAAAATGATGGCACTTCTAAAGCTAAAACCACCTATATTTCACAGTTCTGGTGCTTTCAATTTGCAGAGGTTTCTGCAGATATCTTTTGTCCAAAATGAGCATCAACTTTTCTTTTCCCCCTCCAGCGGTAAGTGAACATTAGCTGACTAAAGGTAACTACTACCAACTCTTCCTTAAACCATTATACCATTTTTTAGTCAGGAAATACCACAAATATTCTGGAAGGCTAACAGTAATTGTTTACTTTTGGGCCGTTGTTGAGACTGGGGGGGAAAGAGAATTGTTCTTCTAAGAGGAGACAGAAGAATGAAGGAAGGAAGGAAAGAAGCATTATACTAACATTAGGCAAAGCATATGGGTTTTATATATACATATATATGTTTTTAATACTTTTTAAAATATATGTGCGTATATATGTAAAAATAAATATTAAAATCATGATTCATTCCTTTCTCTTAAATTCAATAGTAAATTCAGAATACTGAAGATTTTAAGCTGTCTTAAGCACAGACAGAAGGGTACCCTGAACCCCCACACTACAGTGGGTGGGAAAGACAGCTCTTCTCCAGCAAGATCTAGAGCAAAAGCCTAACACTGATGCTCTCAATAATGCCCTCGAAGAGCCTGTCTCTCTATCACGTACCCGGTAAACCTAGGCTAATGTTAACCTTTGTGAATACCCTTCTTTGCCTGGTCACTCCTCCTTTTACACACTCTTCAAACTGGAATCCTAAACAGCTAGAAAACAGAAATAATCATGGATTTGAAGAAGTTCTACTATTTTATGCCAGAAAATTGTATGTTGTACTCGCTGAACCTTTAACTTCTATTACTGAAAGGATAATCTTACCATAACAAAGACCCCGTTTGTACTTTATATTTAACAATAACTTAACCAAGTAAGCACCATACAGCAAATATGGTCTGAACAGCCATAGGAACCCCAGCACTTCCGTTTGCATTTAGTTTCTCCTTCCGTAAACTGGGAGAAAGTTAAGCTTCTATCTCATTAGGTGACGCACAGATTTACTCATGATGACAGGTCATAACAAAAATAGAACGTTCTTCATTAAGTTCCCCTATTTCAGTGAGAGGGAAGAGAAAGCAAACACGAGTGATAAGCAGCAACACTACTTGTGAAACTGTTCATTATCCCATGTAATGAGAAGATCGCTGCATACAAAACATTTAACATTCTAAACCTAATCTCTCTAAGTGAAGACAGACACTCGCCACCTTCTCTCTAAAGACCACCATGACAGATTATAAACATAAAATAGGTGCACTGGATGAAGAGATGAATGAGATAGTGTAAAGTTTACTTAGGGCTTTAAATATTCATATTAAAAAGGAGAGAGGGAAAAATACTAACACTGAGAAAACGCCTCTAGCATCTAATTGCTTACTGTCCTCTACACATGTCCCAGAAAGGATGGGGCAAGAACAGTATTCCTGTATGAGAGATTACTTATGACATCTTAAAAACAGATGTAGGAGCTTTGTCTGCAAAAGTTAGACTGAACTGTATCTATTTTGGGTTGTGAACATTCAAGCTGATGAATATGAAACTACACTGAGAAATGAATACATGCAGGGACAAAGGAACGGTGTATTCCCGATGAAGCAGAGGGTTTTTCCTTGCCTACACACGAATTAGCAATATTCTGCATTGCATCATTTGCATACTAAACAGACAACAACTTCATTCGAGAAAAAACAGGTTTACCACACACAGAGAGAAATCTCATCACATCTGACAAAAAGAAAACTGAGAAAGATAAGAGTTAGGACATCTATCCCCCATCCATTGTACCTTACAATTGCCATCAATAATGTCCATGTTCCAAATCTTCATCTTCTCAGTCTTCCATGATTCTCCACTTTCAGATTACTCTGAACTCTCTGCCTCAACACTAACACAGGCTAGTGAAGATTTATGCTTGAAAGAGGGCAGGACATACACAGAAGACAGTGTAAAGGGGTTAGGAGAGATGGAAGAGTAGCATTCCCAGACACAGAAAGCAGAGGGTGAAAATTCAGCAGGACCACGCCGGTGGACAGAAAAACCATGAACTTTTGAGGAGTTCAGCTTTAGACTTCGAGGTTATGAATGTAATAAATGTTGCACAAGTAGCACATGACAAAAGCTCAAGTTTGAGGGGTATTACTGGCCTCTATAATCTTTTTTTAACCGGCAAATGAGGAAGGGTGAGGGGATGCTACAACTAGAAGACCAGCAGGTCAAAAGTCCAACATGAAAACAAAACCACCTCCTTAGTATACAACACACCTCTACTCTGAACCCAAAAGCCGAGAATGAAGACTTTGACACCTTTCTCTCATATACCAGTCAGCTTGCTTCGCATGCAGGCTCTGTGAATACAATTTCCTACCCAGGAGTAGGTGAGTAATGGCTAAAGCAGCCTCAGCTTCTCCAGATGTCTCAGAAATCTCCCCACTCCACAACCTCTCATTAGGGACCACGACAACTAATTATTCTGCTCAAGCCAAAATCAAAAGCAATGGCAACAAAATACACAAATGAGAATCACCTAGGAAAATGTTCAGCAAGAGTCCAAATTTAAATGAACATTAAAACAAACCTCCATGAACCTGCAGTTTCCAGTTTCAAGCTACCTACCTCAAGGCTGGCATTGCCTGAAACAATGATTAATGTCCATTACATACTACTAATTACAGGACTATTGTCCAGTAACTAATAAAAAAACCCAACCAAACAAAAAAAATGTTCTTCATGTGCTTGATGCTTTTTTAAAATACTTTGTAAGGCTCTCTTAAGACTGGTAGCTGTCAACATACACAGCTTGTCATAACGCTGGTTCCTCTGACTATAATATTATCTTGCATAAAATGACATCAGAAATCAAAACCTGAAGGACATCCTGCATATGCATTCACCTGAATACATAACAAAAAAGCTTGTAACAAAACACCTACTGACTCTGGAGGAAAAAAGAACACCTGGGAAAGACTGGGTGGAAGCAAGCATGGAATGTTGTCTTGTACTATTTGCAAATAGCTTAGTAATTAACTCTATCAACTTTGTATTTTTTAAACTGAACAGCATACTGAAGCTGAGTCTGATTCAATACCTCCACTTCCCTAACTGTTGATTTCTATACTTTGGTTTTTATTCTGGATTGCCAGAACAGGCAGATTCACACACAACATCCATTCTTTTCTAAACTAAAATTTTAATTTTGGATTGAGAAGCATCTTTTGTTTCCAAACACTCTCCAAGACCACCACAGGCACAAACTAATCTTCTCTTGTTGCATAAGCTGCAAGATGCTGGCAATCTGAGAAAAAAAAAAAAAAAAAGAAATAAAGACTAATTAATTTATCCAGCTGCTGCACTGCAGATTACCTACGATCATCTGGGAGAAAGATTTCTGTGCAGTATAAAGCAGAACAGTGCTAATGAAATGAGTATGCACTGCGATAGTATTTATTTTATTTTAATTTACAGCCATTTGGATTAAAAAAAAAAAAACAAACCGAAATACCAAAATGCGCTGTTTTTTTTCTGCAAACACCACAGTGGTCTGCATCTGTGTGTCTGGAAGAGATGGCAAGGCAAGGTTATGGTACAGGGAAGAGCCCAGCAGTGCCAAGAGCCCAAGGTGCAGGGCTTTCACCTGGGATGGGGGAACCACGTGTCCAAGGCCCATATTAAATCCGAGAGGGAGAAGATCTGAGCTGCCTTCCCCATGTTCCACGTACGTGCTCTCGCCACCTGGCTATTCATTATGCCTGCCCTCTTCTTCCCCAAAATATATATTTTTTTAAATGCTTCTGCTATGTTCCAAGGTGGGACGAAAGTGGGTTTTTGATACATTTTTCCTTATTTCTCAAAAAATGCTCATTTCCCACCCAGACCAGGCAACCATGAACAGCAAGAGTGGAGGTCCTACCCATGTGGTGCCTCCAATCCCCACTATCCACAACAGTCAGAGCAGCAGCCAGAAATTTTTAAGCAGATTAAAAATAGCAAAAAAAAAAGTATATATTTAAAATAGTTATTATCAAACCAAAAAAGCCCTCCATCCTTCAGATTATCTCTAAAAGCTCACTGGCAGCTGCATCACCCCTCTTTTAAGCCCCTCTCAGCTTTTCCATCCATATTATTGCAGTCTCTCCCTCTGTTTTCAAGTGTCTCCAACCAACATTCCCTTCCTCCTCGCCACAAATCTCAGCCAAGCAGTCTGCCATTTACGCAAGACTAAAACATAACTCTATTTTTACTTTCCTGCTACACTTGTGAGAAAGATACATCTCTGAATGGCTTCTGTGCAGTCTTCTAAAGCCAACGCTTTTAATTAGATTTCTGTCTTGCTCGACTCCGCCATGCCTCCTTTTTTGCATGGCCGAGGTGGGGAGAAAGCATCTCTCTCTCTGTGGTTTCCTTAGCAAATGAAAAAACTAGACTTTGCAGTATCTGGGCAGGTCAGCATATGGTCAGAAATGAGTTTCGCAGCAGGCTGGTTTTCCCCACCGGGGGATCTTAATGTGAGGAGGATAGAAAATCTCCGTAAAGGGAGGTGCCAGGAAAGCAGGAGACTGCATTTGGAAGTGGTTGTCACTACAAGCTTCAAGCTATTTCCCTATCAAATAGCGTCCCGTCCCCTCCTACAAACAGCTTTTCCGTAAACCTTTTAATTTTATCTCCTGTATTAAGCGTAAATAGGATGAGCACCCACTTGGTGAACTGCAAATGGAAAGGGCTTGTCTCATCAGTTTACAGCCAAGTTTCATTCAGCTAATATTGCAGAGAAAAACAGGAAAGAGTTGAATTGAGTTATGCTAATAGATAATAAATGTAAACATAACTCCAGAGTACTATTTACTAACTTTAAGGACTACTCCTACAGCAATCAGCTTTATAAGGTTCCTGCAGAATCATAATGGTGATAAAACACACGGAGGTGTTCGACTCTTTAAACTTGTAACAAAAGCCATCATAATGAGCCAGTAAATGAGCAACTCCCACAAAATATCATTTAATAATCACGCCCTGATAAGGTTTAAAGTACATATCGCCATTGTTACATGAAAAGACATTAAAGTTGTTTTTTTTTTTTACACATGTAGCAACCTAACAGGTTTTAATTACCACACCTACTTCAGTGACGAGCTGTTCCACTCAAACACCCAAACATAATATTTACAATGTTGTGCGGTTGTTAAGGATCTCGATGATTGATAGAACCTATTGTGTTGTCATCTTAATAGCAACAAATGCAAGTGATTACCAACACGGAAGAGAGAATCTGTGTTTTTATTTTACAACAAAAGGCTGTCCTATAGGGACTTCTTTTCAACATAAACTAACAAACCTGCGCACATGTGAAGGTGCTTTAGAGCCCGGCGCAGAGAATGAAAAAACAAAGCCTCTGCTGCTTTAAGGACAATGTACTTTTTTGTATTAGCTTAAGAGAACATGAAAGCTATCAAAAGAGCTGGTATAGTTCTTCACAATCCCACAGAATTCATCTTGACCACAAGGAAATATCTGAAAACTGCATCAGAAAGATAGCATAGATCTCGTTTCTGAAAAAAAGAAAGCAATTGAGTCATTGAGTCAAATAGGAATACAATACATTTTCTGGCATCGCTACTGAATATTTATATCAGTGATGAATGAGACTACAAACGAAATATTTTAACATAAAGCTTTGCCTTGTTAACTGCATGATATGCCAAAACACCACCTACTGTAAATCACAGGGTTTAAGACCTGTATTTCTTGTTTAAACATGCTACTTGTTCAGCAGAATCACTTGTGTGAACAAGCACACACTAATGTACACTAACGAGAGCAGTTTCACTAGCCAACTGATAAAGTATAATTTAACAACCTCATTATCAGCACTGTAATTTTCAGGCTGCTGAAATATTGTATTTTTTGCAAATATTATACAATATAAATACTTTAACAACATTGACGATTTGACGTTTCTGTCAGATAAAATGCAGATAGGCTCTTGTGCATTGATGAACATGCTTTTAATCCTACAAAGAAACTTTCGCGGTCAAATTATAGGTGTTTCAACACTTGATTTATGAACACCATAATTAAAATCCTTATGCCTCAAAGAAGAACAAACTCCTCATTATAACAATAGCTTTCTTTTACATTTTTATCTTTTAATATTCAGAGTTTGCATTTAGATGCTGCTATTAGCTATCAGTTTGGCATGTCATTCCTGGCTGCCAAGACAGAATATTTCTCTTTATAACCTGGTCGAACCTCAAAGTCTGGATAAGCACCCAAAAGGATCAGTGTTTATTTATAGCTTCCACAAAGTGCTTGCATGGAAAAAAAATATCTGCTTATTTAACAAGTAGAGTACAACTATCACACAATTCAGTGTTTTCTATTTCTAGGAAGGCCAAAAATGCTGCAACATCCAACAAAATATTTCTCTTCCATCTATGGACTGTCAGAACCAAGAGTTCGGAGAGATACTATTAAAGAAAAAAAAAAAAAGAAAGAAAAAAAGAGCTAGATTTTCATATGCATTCCCGTACTGGTTCTAGTTCAATTTGAATTTTAGGCAGATCTCTTCAGGGGGAAGAGATTCCTATTTCATCTGAACAAATTCATGCATATCATTCATTCATTCTTACAGCACCCATCAGCACAGCAGCAGCAGCAGTTTTCAGTTTCCTAAACTCAAAGCAATTCAAAATTACACACAATCTCTGCTAAAACTACCATTACGGAAGGTGATGCAGTTGCACATTAGCATCGCTTCTCTAAAGAAACCTCTGTCCCCAAATCCCAGAAAAGAACAATTCATTTACAAGCTAAGCAAGTAATCTTGAATCAAATCCTGAAGCTTGTCAAAACTAGGATCTCCTAAACTATCAATAAGAAACTAATTTCAAAAGAGGGAAGTCCCAATTCAAATCATTGCTGCTGAAGTCCTCATCCCTTTTACCCAGCTTTCTATCAAATTTGTTTTGAAATGTTACAAACATAGTGAAAAATAACTTAAAAAGAAGAATGGCTGAAGAAGGTCTCCTTGACGAGACCAAAGCATAAGACTCTATAGGCTTATCTGATTTTTGGCCACTAATTACAAAGCTAACGAAGTTCCTGAACTTAGCATCACACGAAGTTGAAAAGTTTACTGCATAAAAGAGAAAATATTATACTTGCAGATAATGAGAACGACTGAACAGAACCACATTATAAATGCTCAGTGGAGTGGTTGAAAATTCACTTCTCAAATATCATCTCCAAAAACATAACAGATAAATTTTGTTATCCTTCTAACAAGCTGTTGCAATGCTAGACTGGGATAAAACAGATCATGCTGCCCTCTTGTGCTAGATGTGCACAGAAATTAAGTCCTTTATTCCTGCAAGTGACTCTTGAAGAGGAATCTAAAAAGAATCCACGTTTTCATCCTTACAGATAGATACCTTGACATGCATGGGGCATGGATAGAAGAGCAAAGGAAGTTTACAAAGAGTCAAATTCTAAACTCCAAAAAATAAACAAGTTCTGTCAACAAATGCAGGCAAGTCAGATGTAATAAAGCCCATAATACAACACCCCATCTCTAACCTCCCAACAAACTTTCACTATAGCTGTTTAAGTGATGCTGTATAGGTATCTGCTAATAAATCTGGATTTCAGTCATAAATATCTGATCATTCTTTCTGAATGATGGATGACACAATAAACTTTAGTCACTTAGGATTATCAGCTCAATCGGTTTAGATTAAGTGCTTAAGAAAGAGAAAGTCATTTATTAATAAGGTTCTTCCAATGCAAAACTTACTTCAAGCAGTAACATCTATTTTTAGATCTGTCAAATTATAGAAAGGCAAAATCTGAGTACATTCAAATATTTTTGAGTGGGTAGGGAGAATTAAGAAGGGTCCTCATATTCCTCTTCTGTCTCTGCTGTGTAATCGAGGTTCCAAAAACACATTCAAATTCACGTATCATCTGGGTAAGAAGCTTGTTACTATTCCCTTTACAACCTTCCCCTCCCTATAGATTGCTATCGTGATCTGTAAGGAAAGATCCTGGGCTCATGTCTAAACTGATTCACAAAGCATAATTTCTTTAGAAATAAGTAATTTCATTTATTCACCACAACTGATTGGATCTACACTGCTGGGAGGTGACAGACGATTCACCAAGTATTTCCATTTCCTAACGTCGACTCCCTGTTGCTGCTCATTAGTCTGTTTCCCCAATAAGAACTACTGAGAGCTTGGGATGTCTATTCATTTAACTTTCCTTCCTTGACTTTGGAAAATGGATCACTGTGTGTTCAAAATACTGGCCGTGGCATTTTTTAATTGCTGATTATTTTTGGATAAATAAAACAGCAGAAGTCAGTTCAGCAATTGCTCCTGATAAGGTCTTAGAGACCTCACACAAAGACTGAGAACACACTGGATGCTTAAACGACAGATCTGAGACTGCAATATCAGCTTTGCTAGTATGGGATATGATAACTATTAGTTTGGCTTGGTTAACACAGTCACAACCCTAGAAAAAGAGCCTTTAATAATATCAATTTCTTTTTAGTATGTCTTCCATAGTCAGGCACATTAAAAAAAGAAAAGAAAAAAAGAAAAAAAAATTTACTTAAATCTCACTCCCAATGCAAAAAATAGCATCTGAAGTTCTAAAAGATAAATACATAGTAAAAAACCACGTAAATCAGACAATGAAACACAGATGTTGAAGACAGAATTTCAGAACTGCTACATGCTGCAGTTCTGAACAAGAGCATCGTCTCACATGTCATCTTTTCCCTTTTCTTGTTTCCTTTTTCAAAAGGTGAATAGATTGGAACAGCAGTACCTTCGCATGCTACCGTGACCAAAAGAAAGATGAAGGGAAAGAAATATATGCACATGGAAGCTAATCTTTTATTACAAAATATCTCTGATAAATAGAAACTCACATCTATAAGTCATGACAGTGTGTGAATACCAGCGATAGGCAGGTTTTATAAACGCTACTTTCACAAAGCACTGCTAATTTGAGCTTCACAGTATGTTACAAAGCAAACTGTTATTTATTACTCTACGTTATCCCTGATGTTTACTCTGTAGTTCTCAGTTTGTTATGATGAGACAGATTTATGGGCATTCTTACAAGATGATTATGTATTCCCTCAAAAAATACAGTTACAGCATATGCTGTGCACACACACACACACCAAAAAAAAGAAAAAAAAAGAGAGAAGAGGAAAACGCCTGCCTATCTGACAACGAACCCCATCAGTACTACGATTTCTTCTGATGTATATGCTCTCAGTAGCTCTCCACTAACCTGTCTCCTGAGCTTACAGCTTCACTTCTAATTCTTTGCAGTGGCCTTGACTTTACCACAGACTCGCAGCACAAGCAGACCATATAACACATCCTAAACTTCTGCAGTTGCATATTTTTTTTTATAAAGGGGAAACTGTACATTCCATTCAACATATTAGGGACATGAAACTTTTCTCCACAAGTATTTTTTTTCCTGAAAATATTACTAATTTCTCTGAAACAATAAAGCCAACCCTATATACCCCTGCAATCATTAAACGGCTTCTGGAACTATGAGAACAAGTCTATGTTCCTTTTCTTTAAGGGAGAGAAGGCCATCAGATTTCTGTTTCTCATGTAAAACTGCATAGTAAAGCAGTACCACCCCAATTCCTCACTCTTCACTCTGCTCCAGCTTCTCTTTTGTTTCTTTTGAAGAACATAAGGATCTGGATTACAGTTTTAAATTGCATGCTTTAGGCTTTTGTGCACTCTGGAAGGACAGCAAGCTACAGTGATTCATCAAAACTATGAATTACTACACATGCTTAGAATTATTTTTTAGAGGGACAAATAATTGGTGGGGTTAAGCTTTCAAAGCACAAGAAAGGTATCCCCACAAAATGCATGCATATACATTCGGCACGTGGAAGACACCCCTGAACTGAAACAGAACAGCAATGCAAGTAGCAGGTCAATGTACAACACCAAAGTCACAGGTAATTCATTTTTCTGTAGGCTGCATTTGAAGACAGTAAGACCAACCATCAATAAGCCATCAACATTCTGACTTTTAAATTTATAAAGACCACACTGTTAAACATTTTAAGTAAAAAAAGTAAAAAACACCCACAAATATGCAAAAATACTAAAAAAATAATAATTTCGCAAAAATAGTATGGTTAAGATAATCAATGAGGTACATTAAATCTTAAGGGTTCTTTTTACTATTAAACTTACCTATAGGATTTCTGTCAAAAAACAAGACAGGAGCTGTCAAAATGGACTGAAACATTTTGTTGTGCAAAGTCTGACCAGAATTAACAAGAACTTGAAACACCAGAAGACTTCTTATTATGCCAAACAGTATTGTAGCCACCGTTAAACCTGAAATTCAAAAAATACGGACAGAGCATGCATACAGATGTGGATCTTTCACAAGGAAGAGAATTTAAAAATAAAACTGAACTAAAACCAAATTCTGCTGACTTCTGCATATAGAAGAATGCAAACTTAAGCCTAGGGACTCAGACTGAGCACAGAACATAGATATCTTATATTGTCACTAGCTTCAGTTACTATCATATCATTGATTTAAACAATTTATCTTTTTCGGTTTGAAAGAATCGATGCCTTATAGAAATGTAGGAAATGTCTGTTAAGCCATGAAATAAATCTGTATTAAAACCTTCTGCATAACAGCTCTGCTAAGAAATTCATTTCACAGTGCCGTGTATAATTGTGGCTTGCAGAGGTCACTGTGAAGATTCAACATTTGCCAGCAGGTATTAACCAAGTAATATATACATGGCTATTTAGAGACAACCTTGAGTTATTCTCAATCAGCCCAAACCACTCATGCCATTCTTCCCCTTGTAAACCACATCAAATCATTTAAATTATATGTATTTCTTTAACATAGTACAAGATGCATCCCTTATGCCATGTGAAATAGAGCCCTTCTAGGGAATTGGTCTGCATGCTGTTTGTCTTTCTTCTGGGCACATTTCCACTTACAAGACAGGGGTGCTACAGGGCAAATGATGAAAACAAAGAATCATGAGATTGCTGCTGCTGCTCTGTTTGCTGTGTGTAATCATCAATGCGGCTGCCCAAATTCCCAGAAAACGATGGTGAACAGTGAAGGTGTTAACCTTATGTTTGGCAGTGCTTCCAGGTGATCTCCTCCAGAAACTAAGCATAGCCACCACAAGCCCAACGCTCAGGCCTTGAGGACACCCTTAAGTTAGCCCCTAACTATCAACATAAAACATTGCCTGTTCTAAGGGCAGGTTAAAACTGGATGCAATGCAGGTACAGCTATAGCAACAATGGGAAAGAGTGAGGTTTTAGATTATATGATGTGGTTAAGTCAATCAGTCAATCATCCTCCTTACTGTTGTATCCTCCCAGGATGTAATAAAAGGTATCACTATTTCATTTATCTGCTTGCAGTTCATTGCTCATGCTCTGCATGGTGCCGTTTTTAAGAAAAAAGCACATGGCTAGGATGAGAGCTTGCTTGCCTTGTCCTGAGTGGTGTATTCTGGGCCAGGGAGAAGAAAACAACATTTCCAAGAGTAACTGTGTGTACCCAAACAGGAAAGCTGGGTCATGCAAAAAAAGATAAGAACAGGTACTAAGCAGGAGTCTTTGTCAGAGCCCAGCGCTAACAGCAGTCGGTGGGAGCGATGGAGGAGGGGGAGCACGTCCAGAGAATCCCACATTTCTGTACAACTTGACTCAGACTTGGAAGCCGAAGCCGCTGGCATGACCCTCACCAAATGAACCACCTGAAAAGACCTAATGGCTGGGGAAGAGGGGGAGGAACGAGACTTACTTTCAAGTCCTTCATCCGGTCTGTCTCACACCGAAGGTTTTTGCCTTCCCCATTTACAAGCCTGCCACCTCAGTATGAGGTAGACAAGGACTCCTTGCATACTCTCCTTACAGAAAAGGTGTGGAATTGGTACCTCAGTCCTGGCCAGTGGGGATTCCCATTAAGAGAAATTCTACTCTTCTAAATCTTTGTCTCATAGAAACAACAAGGACTATGCAGGAACTACCATGGTGATTTCCCACCCCCCCCAAAACTGGCAATCAGAAATAAAAATGTTAAATTGTTTTATACAGTTTCAGAGGTTATAGAAAAAGGTAAATTGGATTGTTATGTACTTCATATGAAACATACTATCTTTTTATAAATTATTCAACTTCACATAAAATTTTGCGTTGGTAACTCAATGCTGTCCAACTATTGTAAACAGCTCACTAAGCAATCTGAACATTTCAATATAAAGGTAACTTTTGCTGTTCTGTTATCTAGAACAAAATTTGCCTCAAAGGATAAAATTTTCTGTAACATAGTTTAGATTATATGGTCAAAGAAAGCCAAGCTTGCTAGACTTAATCATACTGTCAAGTCCACTGGAACGGCTCATGAAATAAGACATTACATGGAGAAAATAAGAGCCAAGTTTATCTGGCTCCTAAATTGTTTTTTCCCAGATCAAGCACAATGTTTTCTGTCAAGCGCTTAAATCATGTGGATTCCCCCCACCAAAAAAAAAACAAACAAAAAATCCTCCACCTCTCCTCTTACCCTTGAGAGATGTTTCTGAATACATTCAACACATATTCTTCTGGTATTCCACCTGTTTTCTTAGACCTATAATTTACATCTCCATCAAGAAATTACCATACCATACAAAACTGTACATCACTAGGAACCGCTAAATAGCGGAATCTGAAAGAGTATTTCTACACAATTTTTCTGTGTCCATTTTTACTACATTTCAGAGCAGTATTTCAAAATGTTTGGATGCCTGAATACAACGATCAGTGCCCTTTTCTGGATATTTAGAAGCATTTGGCTACCCATTGAAATATATTGAAATGTTTTTTAACATTCTGCTTTGCATACCCATCTAAAATGCTTTTTAAAAACTGGTTCTTTTGCTATGGCACTTCAGAAAGAATGTAGCCATCCCAAGTTTTAGAACAGTGCAAAATGAAGATCCATTTCTAATCCTTCTTACCCATCGATATAACGACTGAAGATTTATCTGAATGACCCATTAGCACAGACAGTAACCACAACCTTATGGTGACTGACTTTTTGAATACTCAGTCACCTGTTTACTTTCCAAAATCCAGGCAAAGCAAATTAAAGAGTCTGCATTCAACCAATTTCTTCCCCCTTTTTCTAAAAAAAATTTATTTATTCCAATTAATTTAGTCGGGAAGCAAGACTCAGGCTCCTAATCTGTTAAAACATTACTCAGTTACTGCTAGAAATCACATTTCCCCACACTGTTGTTACTTCAGCCCTCTCAAAACCATTATAATAGATAGTAAATAGCTATTTAGACACACACATGTGCATGTGTAATTACCTGCGTAAATTCCCAAATAAAAGTTAAGGTCTAGATGTTCAGTCTCATTTCCTCCATTATTTCCATTTGTTGTGACATTCAACATTTCTTGGTGATTTGCCCTGTGGAAATACATACAGAAGACAACAATCATCAAAATCACATTCAGCTCGTGTATTCATACTCAATATTCATGAGTACACTTAACTGTTTCTAGATTCAACTCTGTTGAAATGTTTTGTTCCAAAGATCTCATCTGCCGATGTTTACATGCATCCCACCATAAGTAGAAGCTATCACAGGTTACACTTCAGCATAAAGTTTAAATTTTTTTCACACCACATAATGAATGGGGATCAGAAGTTTCCTAGGATAGATTTCCCTGTCTCTGCTCCCTCCACTAACACAACACCAATTTCTATTAGGCAAACAGCACCCAACTGAAAAGGCAGAAATGACTGACAGTTATTATCATCAACTTACCAGTAAGAAAGCCACCAGTCCTGGAGCACATATGCCACCTTAAATAAAAGAGGTAAATATAAGAACCATCTTACAAAATGAAAAAAAAAAATTAGAAAATTAAATTTCCTTGCTATTCTTTCATGTTCTCTGGGAAAACATCACATATTCAGGAAAATATGCCATCCAGCCTTTCAAGACCAGAAGCAATTTGCAAAGCACATTAGAAGGTGCATTAGAGCCCTCTACAAAGAAAGAGGTTACCTTAAATTACCTTACAAGATAGTAAACTTAAAGGAAAGCAATACACTTAAGCAAACAAAATACAGCAGCTCTTCCTGATGTATGTTAATTGCACATTAAAGAACTCACTTTTTCAGTTCCTAAATTTGCTACTAGAGATATTCCAAAATGCTTTTTGATTAACAAACTTTCTGATGTTACCAGTCCAGAAATTTGTGTTTACAGGAGATAATTACCAGAAAGAGGGTTGAAGGAGGATGAGAGAAAAGAGGGAGGGAAAAAACTCCTACTGCCACCTTCCTTCTGTGTCGAGAAGTGACTACAAACTTGTAACAGGGGTTATTTGTCTTAAAATACACCTCTGTTCACATGAAATTTAAAGTTCTGGACAGTCTACTGCAGAGGTTTGATTTTAGCTATCTTTCCCACAGACTCAATTCAAAGACAAGCAAAATGGAAGCCACACATCTAAATACAGCGACTATTTTTAGCAGCCAAGACCAATCGTTTCCATGAAACGAATTCAAGCTTTCTCAGCAGAAAACAGAGAAAAAGGCAAAAGCTATCTCCATGCAATTTCCACAGCTCACCATTTCTTTCAGTAGGTTTTAAAATAATTTCCCTTGTTTAAAAATTCTTTTACGTACCTGCTCTAGTTTGCATTACACAAAATATTTACCTATCCTCTTCCTCACTTGCTTCTTCTGCTAAACAGTGACCCTCCTTTTAGCCCTTCTCATAACCTACACTTACCAACAGAAAAACTTTTCTTGTAACACACTTGCTAGACCCTGTCCTCCCATACCCAGTCAATCTCTTTACACTCCTTCAACTAGAAAAATACTGATTGTTCAGATTTGTTAAACACTATTTTATACACCTTCTGATTGTGTTCTCTATCTCCAAAAATTAGACTGCCTTATAATGTCTGTGTCATGCTGCTAGTAAAATAATTATTTTACTGAAGTATTAAAAGGGTTGAAAAATAAGGACGGATGCAAGACCTTTCAATGCTGTACCAAAACTTTGTGCTGATATATAAAATTCGATGAGTATGCTATGAAATTATTAAAGAACACCATGTTCCCAAATATTTTAGCTGAAACTTCACAGTAAGAAGCATATACTATGGTAAAAAAAAAAGAAAAAAAGGCAAACCGAAAATATACTCAATATTATTTGTAGCTCCCAACCACTTACCTGTGCCAAAATATTGAATAATAAAAGTATAAAAATCACAAAACAGTTTGCTCCCGCGGTGAAATATTTTCTGTAAACCTTAAAGTTTATTTTTCCTTCAGAGCGACTCTCCTCTGGCACTGCAGCCAGTGCATTTTCGGCCTGACGAAACAAAACAAAAACAAAACAAACAGAACAAAAACCATCAATCTTGCAGTTACAGATTCAGACTAAGCCACTTGAAAGTCATGGTTCAGAATTAGCAAACAATTAAATAAGGAGATAAAGTGATTACGCACATAAAAACTGAAATATCAGAACTATAGCTTTAACAAAAAAAAAA
>VZTO01022520.1:2363-23946 GCA_013400615.1 Syrrhaptes paradoxus
TTTAGTGAGAAGATAGTGGTTATTTTTCACAGGTTGGAGTGGAAGCTATATGCATTTTTTCTTTCAAGGTTGTTTTTACTATTGACGTGTGATAGTCATAATGAACAGTTCAAATTGTAGAGAGCAGTGTTGTTTTGCTATCAACCCACCTGAAGTCATCTGGAATATACATAAGCCTCCCATGTTTAGCTCTCTGACTGGAATTGACTGGCTAAAAATCTTTTGATAACATCTTTGGAAGAAACTGAACAGTTTATTGTACCTGTCCCTATGCTTATTGTAAATGCATTCCTCCACAGCTCTCCTTGTGCAGTCAGGGTGTACTTTATCATGTGGATGCGAGAGGATGTTTTATCCTTCATTACAATGCATTCAGGTTTTCACTGATGGAGCCTGATCTAACCTTTAGCTTTTGAGCCTTAAGGAAAAAATCTGCTTTCATCTCTTTAATCTAGCAGTAGTGAGTTGTTGTCATTGTTTAATATACAGGAAATAGCAAGGGATCTGCAACAGAGCAGAACAGGCAATAATAATTAAAAATAACTTACACTTGCAAATGCATGAAATGATTCTGCTTTATTTACTGTTTCATACTAGACATTTTACATTAGTATCCAGGCAACAGAAAGTTAATTCAAGAAAAACTTTATAAATCTCAAGATTCCTCCACCATGCTCATAAGCAGATGGACCAGAAGTGCGTCATTCATTGCTTGCCACAGGCTATTCAATATTTATAATTCACCTTTCTCTGTTTCCAAAAGATCTCTTCCCCAATCAGAGATCAAAACCAATATTTGGTGACCTGCTGTGTTCCCCAATCACCAGACACACAGCTGAGTGCAGCGAATGACTTGTGAACTCATCCTACGTGTTGGTGGATAATGCAATCTACCCTGTGATAGTGGCTAGAGCAAGGCTTGTGTGCTACCTTTAAATTGTAAAATGCAGGTATATTGGTGCATCTGTGGATGTAACTAGGAAATATTTAGGGTAAGTTCTGTCCTATACCTTATGTATCAAGAGAAATCCAAAGTAGTTGTCAAAAAAAAAAACAAAAACAAAACCAAAAAACAATAAAAAGGCTAAATGTACTGGAAAATGAATTTATAGCTTTAATTAAAAGCTCTCCTGGGCTTCCTCAGTTTAGTTACAGTATTTCATTTTTCTTTGTGCTGAGTGTATGCATGAAGAGTAACTCTATGCTTAGGACTATATTGGTCTCTAGCTTACTACATGTCAGATGTCTGTCAAATGCACAGATCCAATTGCAATTTGTCATTGAGGTTGCTGGGGAGAAATATCACTGTCCTGGGGTGGCATACACAGGTATAGTTTCATTTTTGTTATAAGACAGTAACAAGGAGCAGCACAAATGCTTGCCTGCTTCCATTGTGTTCCTTCACCATGTGGAAATGATCAGACCGTTGGCTAAGTCTATTTGAGTATTGTTGCCTCCAGAAACATACATCCATGCTACAAAATCTTTAGGCCTTGTCTTTTAATTCCATTTTCATATGTAGCCTAGTTTTTCTGGGTATTTTTTTCTTTTTTTCCACTGGATCTCTTTTTAATCTCTTTGATAGTCTTGTTTGTATCATGTAATGTTTCTGTGTTTTCTGGCCTTTTACTGCATCAATCATTTTATATACACAACTGTGAATTATATATGGCATTATACAATGCATATTTAATTATCCTATAGGCACCATCAGCACCATAAGCAAAATTTACATTTCATAGCTAAAATAATCATTCATTTCATACACCCAATATGATAAAACATCAAAAGAACAATGATATACTCTGTCCACAGAATAAGAAATGCTGTACATGTTCTAAAACTGTGCATAATGATGAGTTCAGGGATGCACAAGCAGTAAAACTCACCAATTTTTCATAATGTTTCCCTCTGTAACTCCAGCAAATTAAGTGTGATAACAAAAATGGGCACACTTTTGAATTCCTCTGAGTTTGGATGACGGTTAACTAAACCAGCTACCCCTTTGATGGAAGTGCCTTATGTGGCTCAACTCAGCCCAGACCTCATTGACTTCTGTATTCTGAATTTTTCAGATAATATCATCTGGCATCCATACTACTTTGGCATGCCAAACAATATCTATCTTATCTAACTCAATCAATCAGTCTGTCTGTCATACTTTGCATTTATATGACGCCTTTATCCAACAAATGCAACCTGCTTCACAAACTTTAATTAACTTAGGCATCTAGCATCCCAGAGAATCAGGGAAATACGATCTCTTTTTGTACAGAGAAGGAAACTGAGACACAGAGAGATTATGAGTAGGAATCATCTTGCCTAACTTTAGCTGACTAAAAGATAGACATTTAAGCTTTGGAAAATCACCCTAGGCTCTCTTTAGTGTTACAGGAAATAATTCAATCATCATTTTTTAGACACTGATTTTAGGATGAGTCTAATTATCCTCTGTAGGCTTCTGTTTGTGGCCATGAAAGAAGCCTAGATGCCTACCTTAGACTTAAATATCTAAGCTAGGGAAGATGATACCTATCCAAAATGACTTGTCCAAGTCATTGAGGAATACAAGAATGTACACTATTCACATCCAACCAACTTCTGAGAATATAATACCTGAGCTCTGGATTTTTTTTTCTGCTTTTCTGAACAACAAAATGATGTTCTCCTCCCCCTTTTCTTCATTCTTATGTATTTTTGTCCTTTTCAATTTCCTACCCTTACCTGTCTTTCATGGACACACAGTGCAAAAATAAAAATATGAATAGAAAAAAGATCCCAAGATAAAAAAAAAAGTAATTAAAGCAAGAGAAGTCCTTTTAGAAGTGAATTTTAAATTAAAACACATATAATGTTCTTCATTGTTTTATTGTCTCTCCTTGCTTTAACTCTTCCTTTTTCCTGCTTTGCTTTCCTTGGAGATCTTTGCTTTCCTAACTAGATCTTGTCTTGAAAATTGCTTCCAAATTTTCTGTTTATTGGTGACTTATAAAGATGTCTCTGGAAGGAAGCCCACAGCACTTTTGCCTCTCTTCTATACACTTAACGCAGAGCTGAAAGAAAGGTTCATTCCACCTCCTCCCATTTCTGTCAGTATAATCATCCTCAGAGTCCAGCTTCTTCTAGGGTCGTTCAAGGAGGAAGATGACTGCCTCATCTGTGAAAAGCTGTGAAAGCTTATCACTAATAGTTAAATTTCACAATCCTATAGGGTTTTCTATTGGTTTTGCCTAAGCATTCACCAGAGCTACCAGAGCTGGCAAGGCAGGACTGCCTTCAGAGCTCCCAAGAAATCTTAAGTATAAACCAAGAGATTAAACTTTAGACAGATGCCAAATGTGGAACAGGAGAGGCTGATAGACCTCCCACACCATGTGGGGAAGAGAGGAGAAACTGTAAAAGAGTTTGATGAAGATCAGAAATAATTTTTATGCACATCAGCTCTTAACTGAAGAAAGTGGCAGGGCTCAATTTAGAGAATAGGTATGCTGTAGCTTTTAATCATACCAGAATCAGTTGATTTTATGTAATATAAATAAAAACAATATAGAATTTATGGTTTAAAAAAACCAGGAAAGTTAGGGACACAACATAAGTCATTGTGCATTTTAAAATCTTCAACTGCAGTTCAGTGGGAAGGGAGAACAAAGGCAAGCCACCTCCTGCCCCCTGATTCTTGGTTTACATTAATTTGTGTCACTGGCAGAGAGTCCAATACTAGGGGTAGTCTGGACTTGGCAGAACACTGCTTTATTTCAGGCATGCTTTCTTTTCAGTCTAGCCAAATTGCTCCTTACAGATTCCAGGATACAAGTGACACTGAAACTGCACACAACTCTGCAAACCTCCAACAGCAAAGGCTCATCTGGGCAGCAAGGACCNCCTCGAAAATTGTAATAACAGGTTAAAAAAGCTTTTGAAGAGATGGTTAAATAGTTGACATTAATGAAATTTTCATAATATATGAAACAAATAATTATGACTAACACATTGTCTAATAAAGATGAAAAGGATGAAAATCCCTATGAATTTTTAATCTGAAAATAAAGAGCATTAACAATCCTTAATTATATCATCAAATATTTAAAATTACCTTCCATACTAAATTCTGTTAGTATTTAATATATTTATTTTTTAGATATCTGTAACATTTTAGTGAGTGGGTACATAAAATATCATCAGCTGTTACAACAAGAGACATCTTGACTTAATGTATTCAACATCTTGATCAAAATTTCCATTTTGTTTATTTTTAAGATGAATCAACAACCTTTGTATACTATATTAAAATTTATATTTTTCTCAATGTAGTCAGATACATAATTAATACTATTACTACTACAAAAATTAAATTGTGCTCATCAGGCAAAAACCTCATGTAGGTCCAGATTTTCAGATTCCTTTTATGCAAAATGCTTGCATAGTTTGCATGTTCCTAATCCATGGAATATGCTTTTGATTTTGCCATTTATATTCAGTAAAATGATCCTCCAGTCATCTACCACTGGTGAGTCTTCTGTTAATACAGGCAGAAAACAGACCTCTCCTACTGCCCTTCAAACCTATTCTATCATCTCATTGCAAGACTAACTAGAAATTTAGTTTCAGGTCTGCTGTAGACTGCTAGGTGCCTATATGTACTCAGTGGCATTTAAGTGATTGATAAGAGTCAAAGGCTCTCAGGAACTGAAAAGTAGCTCTATGGTAAGATATACCTCAAGAAGAAACAGGAATAAACACAGCATCTTGTAGAGAACTAGGGCATCAGGTTCCTGAAGAGTATCAATCAGGCATTGCAGATCATGTCCCAGAATTTTTCCATCAGATTCTTTAATGAAAGCTAAAAACATTTTGAAACTGTGCAAGAAAACACAAAATGCATGAGTCATGTTAAGAATACAAGAAGTTACAAAGCAATCAATCTTATTTATCACAGATTTGATATCCAGCGTGTTCTTATAGGCAATGCATTCCGAAGATGACTAGTCATTTGGATGCTTTGATTTAGGATCACCCTAAATAGATTAGATATTCTGAAAGGGACTGTCCAAACTTTTCTGAAAATCATGTTCCTTTAAGGACATAAAAAGATTTAGTTTTACAAATCTCTGTCTTTTTTGTCACTTTATAACTTAAAGATAGTTTTTCTAGATTGGATTAGATAGCTGAGTACCACACGGAATAAATTTCTCTAATCTCTGTCGCATGATTTCCTGGGAACATTCAAAATTGCACAGCTACCTTATTCCTTGTCTAGGTATGCCAAGGTCTCTTCATGATCTTTTGTGTCAAGGAAAAATCTAGCATTGGACAGATGAGAGTGACTTGACTTGCCTGACTATTGCATCTGAAAACATCTCACAATCTTCTACAATAGCCTCTCGTATTTGTTGAAGATGTCAGAATAGACGCCACACTAGACAGCCAAGGAGGCAATCTCCTTTTACTACCACTGAATAATACAATGTTGTGGTTATATTGTTCTCTTCTCCCAACAGGCAAATGTTACTGTCTATTTAATGTTATTTTTTCATTAAATTGAAAATGTAACTTTGCAAGTATGGTAAAGCTATTCTGGGCACAGCAACTTATTTGCTCTATTTATATATTTCAAATGTATGTACTTTAAAATAACTTAATCTTTCTAACTATATTTAAGCTAAAAATAGAGAAAATGAAATTTTTCTGAAATTGGGCTGGCACCAGGGTTTAGTGTGATAACAGCTTATCTCTGAGAACTGGGTCAGAACATAGCTTAAATTATACAAGTTTGATTGCTTTTTAAGCAGCTGTTTTGTTGATCTTGGTCCTGTGTCACATAGGAGTCCTAGGCACAAATCGGGATCTTAAAGAAGAGGGACTGAACCTGCAAAAAAAAGACAGCTTCTGCCCTATATCAGCTGTTTAAAATACACTGAAGGACTGCATAATCTGTTGCAGTTCAGCTCAGCTGTGTATGTGTCCCAGCAGAACTTCCAAGTAATATCAAAAAACTAAAAGATTCCTAGTATCGGGTACCTTGTCTGACAGACTTGCATGAGAAGTAGGAGCTATGTCTAATCAACACTGTGTCTAGTTTTAGGCAATGCTGTTACTCTCTGGCTTTCATGAGCATTCCTGATAATTTATTAATTAAAAAAATGGAAAACATACGATTTGTGAAATTCAGAAAAAAAGGAGTATATTAAAACATTCCTCCAGGCATGTTTTGCTGCATGTAAATCTGATTTGTTGACATCCTATATAACATACCAAACCAATGTACGTCAGCCCGATGTTTTGCTATCTTCTAGCATAATTAATTTCCAGGGATGTGTGTGCATCCAAACAAGAAGCAGAAAAGAATCAGAAAGAATGAATTTGTCTGAGCATATTCAGAGAGTATACATAAAAAAACATAACCAGTAACCTCATGCTTCCTTACTGCCACAAGTTCATCAAGATTAGTAACTTTGGCAGAGCTTAATTAGCAGCTAGGGAAAATGTAACCTGGGGTGAGGGGGAGGCAAAGTGATTAACAGAAACTTTTTTGGTTTTTAATTATGCTTTGAATTATTCTCTTTTACATCCTTCTCAGCTACTGATGGGCAAACTGCATGCAGTTTAGCATTCACATTGTGTCTCAGGCATTCAGAAGCTTATTCAAAACTGCCCTAACATTCCTACTTAGGTGTCCTGGGTTCAGCTGAAGCTGAAAACCCACCACATTAGGCAACACTGAAAACTTTGTAGAAAAAGAAAAACCTGTTTCCTGACATTTTTTGCCTGGTTGGACAAACTAAGAACATTTTTTTTCACGTGTTATCATAACTCTTCTTCTATCTGGGTTAGATTCCAAGAAGAAACATTAAAAAAATTATAAAAAACTAAAAAGAAAGGCAACTGAGAAGTTCAAACAAGGGTGTTTGGATTGAAATTGAGGTAAATACTTGCTAAAGGGTTGAGATGACTTAGCTTATTTGAACTATTTGAGGCTGTTCTTCAGAGCAGACCTTCTGGCCTCCCACACCCCTGGTTGGGCTGCTGTGTACATCTGAACGCAGCCACACCCATCGAGCCAGCAAGCATTCAGCTTTGCATTTACCAGTCATGGTCAAAAGAAAAAGCCAGATGGAGAAGGTGATAATTCTCCCCCACCATGGGGCCGGAATCTGAACCAACACTAGATCCCTGCAGCCATGCTTCAGGATCCATTGATTTGCTGGAGAGTCCCCAAGTGACACTAGTCACTGTCATAACACCACCACCAGCAAGAGTGGTAGGTAGCCACTGCTCTGCTCCATGGCATCACAGGTCTAGCAAGATACTTGCAGAAGGATCTGTAAGGAAGTCTCTGTCTCTGCCTTCTACTCAGATTAGTCGTGCATGTTCTAGCTTTGTTTCAATGTAACTTTGCAACGCATCCTGGTTGTACTTGTGTGTACTTCAGCAGAGCAGTATCTCTACTTACATAAGAAAAAAGGGATACATTTGAGGCTCCCTCCTTCTCTCTCCCTCACCATGTAAATCTCAGAAAACATAATATCAAAAAACTAAAAGATTCCTGTCCCAGTCCTTCCAGGTATGGTGCACTGTGGCCTTGTTCCTGCAAAATAAAACTTTGCTGGGGAGGAGTAGCATATGTGTTTTATCATCTTTCCTAAAGTCAGTCCCAACTGCCTCCTCTGAGCACTTCAGAAGACCCGAAAGACAACTGAGAACAAAAAGAGCTCAAGGCTGAAGCTGATTCACACTCAGCAAGTTTGAACAACTAATAGCTAGGTGAAAGTAAAACGTAGGATTGTTCCTAGACCAGTTTTGGAAAGGAGAAACCTGAAAATTACTGTATAAACGTGGATTTTTTGGCACTTACTCACTCAGCAATGGAAAAAAGTGTGGTGTCAATTCTGAAAAAGCAGTGCCTCTGGTTACTTCTGGTCAATGTAGGTTATCTGCATGTACTTACCTCATATCCTGCAGCTTGACAATTGCTTGCTGATTAGAAAATAGTCTGGTACTTTGGCTATGGTTTTGCTTTCATTAGATGGCTATTTTTAGAGGGAAATAGGTCAGATTTTTTAAAAAATTAGGGGTAGAGTTTTTGGGGGCTTTGTTTTTGGTTTTGTTTTTGGTTTTGTTTTAAATCAGAATTATATTTTCTTATTAAAAATATGATCTTTCAATATATTTAATAGTTTATCTAGCTAAAATAACCAAATAGGTTTTCCATCCAGGTAACCAAACTACTGTCTGGGAGCTGTAGCTTCCTAGGAGAGCAATGGAAGCTGTCTTTGCTGTATCAACTTAATTAAATGTCGGCAATGCTTTCACAAGAGCAGGACCAGGATGGCAGCAGAGGCAGGAAGAGAATTCTGTATTAAAAACAGTCCCCACGGTTAATTAATGGGATCTGCCAAAAGCACTGAGCCCTTAGCCTCTTGTTGCAATGGAGCAGTAGCTTCTGTGATTCAGGGACTAAGCAAAATAAGGGACTAGCTAAACCAATATTTAAGATGTGTGAAAAGTGTATTAATTATATTTTTAAAAAAACCCCACCACAGTTCTGAACACTGCCTGATGCTGTTCTGGATCTCTGAATAGAATAATCAAGGTCTCAATTATTAACCTTCCTCTGCTGGGGTGCTTTTAACCCGGGAAGACACATTTTTAGGATCACTTGTAAATTCCCTGGTGAGCCTGCAGGTGGGGATGGAAGGGAAGGGCTCCCTATTAGAATTGCTGGAACTTTCCTTTTTATGCATTTATCTCTCAGCCTAGAGGAAGAAGTAGCAGTTGAAACAAACTCTTCCTTGGCTACTTTATTTCAGCACATTTGTGACCTAGATAAGATCATTATCTAACAGCTTGGAGTGAAGTTCAAGTTATATAGTTGTTTTTAATAGGAAAAAATAGTTATAATTTAGTGTAATCTATGTTTGTGAAGTAGCTGTGATATATTTCTCAGACTCTGAGCCATGAGGCAGAAGGGACACTTTCAAGCAAATTATTCAACAGGTCAGATAAATGGCTATTTTAAATTACTCTGCTAGGGGAGTGGCAGTTTTAGAAGGAAATTTATAGTCTTGGGAAGTGCGTATTTCTGGAGGAGATTAATTAAGCAGCTTGCTTAGGGAAGCCATGCATTCTCTGTCATTCACTTTTTAAACCAAGACTGGATATTTTTTTCTTGAAGGCAGGTTCTAGTTCAAACAAAAGTTATGGCCTTGGTGCAAGGTGTCTCTGATAAGAATGGTGAAAAAATTATGTCAGTTAGTCTCTTTGGTATTTGCCTTAGAATTCACAAATAGTTCAGGAAACAATGACAACTAAAGCTCTAACCTTCAGATAAGTACGTCACAAGTACAATTCAGGCATTTTTGCAGTCTAAACCCTAAAAATATAATTTCATCTGCATGCTGAAAGTAAACATGGATATGTAGATCTCACTATATTTTCAATTAAAGCAATGCCATTTTCCAAGGTCACACCACCTTTTTTTCTGTATACTGCAAAGCATCCTGTTCTTGTCAGGAAGAAGGTAGCAGCAGAAAATGGATAAACTAGCAGACCAGACTTCATTCCAGAAAGTTCATGGTAGGTTTGTCCACAGCTGCATTAACTTTCTCACAGCTCTCCATATGAACTTGGGAATCCCTTTGCATGGGAGGTCTTGTGGCAGCTTTATGTGTGCCTTAGGAAAATCCTAGCAGTGGTACCAGCCACAGAACAAAAAGAAAAAAGAAACAAAAACAAAAACAAAAACAAAAATGAGAAATTTGGGCAGAAATAAGATCTTCCATGTTCATGTCCTCCAAATGCAGGGTGTCTCAAAGTCCGACTTTGTGGCATGTGTGTGTGTGAACATGGAAGTGATGGGAAATCACCCCAAACCCTAAACACACTGAACTCAGGATGATGACTTAGAGAAAGTTGTTTTTCTTCCTTTTATTTTTTCTTTTTTTTTGCAGGCTTTTTTCCCCTGCAGAAAAGGAAAACATGTCCCTTGAACATGAAAACTAAGTTATTCTTAGTTTTAGTGGACATTTTTTGTTTTGGTTTGGGTTAGTACCCTGCTCCATGCATACCACAATTGCAAGCTCTCCTGCTCAGGCCCAGTGCTGAAGCACTAAAGCTCCATATTTGAAAGACCTTTATATGGGATTCCCTTCCAGGGATGAAGGGCTGCAAGTACTTAGTGCTCCCTGCTGTCTTTTGGTCTCTTATATTGATTTTCTTCACTTTGTGACCTTAGGGTCTGCTTTGACCTTTTGCCCTTTAAACAGGAACTTCTCTGTAGAAGGGGTTGCACTGGGGATGCTGTGGGTAGGCAAGGCCGGTCACTTGTTTTCTGGGTGAAGCTTCCTTTTTGGTGGCTAGCAGCTGTGGCTCGACTCTGTTGCCTTGGATATTTGCACATGAGAAGTGATGGTGAAGGTCCATGGACAGATACCTTGATTACTGCCGGTTCTTAATAGTTCCTCTGAAATGATCGGGAGTCAGCGATACCACTTTTGACTCATAGGGTGATGAAACAGAACATAATCTGCCCCTCCTCTTTTCAGTGATAGTTAATGAAGTGGTAGTGATCTAAAATACTGAAAGTGAGGTCTAGATGATGCCTGGTATAGGTTTTTTACTCTCTCGTGCTGATTAGAGAGCAGCTCTGTGTAATATCTATTTAAAAGAGACACTCGCATGAATACATAAGCAAAGGCAGTGCTGTGCCAAGCCACACCCACTCTCAGACACTGTCAAATATTTTGGAAGGGACTGGAGTCTTTTTTTCACAGAAACAATGCACTTGTCTTTCCATATAAATCACCTGCGGAGAAATTAAGAAAAAGGAAGAAAAGAAAAAAATGTGCCTCTGGAACAAAGCAGCGTAAGCCCTATATTAGGCATTAGACTGGCTAATTGCTGAAGTACTTCCCAGCGATATATATATATATTGAGCAACCACCAGAAATATGAAGACTTAATAAGCAGCGAGAAGAGAATTTATACAAAAAACAGACATAACAAGGCAAAGTTAATTCATCACAACTTTCACATAAGCCTTTGTTGGGCAGTTGGCCAGGCCCATCACATTATCTGTTTGACTCAGCGAGTCACTTCAGCTAATAGAATTTTGCCCCGTGTTTGTTGTTGCCATGGCAATGCAATATTATCAGGCATGTCATGTTCACAGATCAGTAGCAGCGGCGCTGCTGCAGACACACAACAGCTTTCAGCCTTTGACCATAAACAGGAATTCACTCCACAGTCAGTCTGTCAAAAAGGAAGTCGGCTGTGGTGAAGAAGCACTAGTGCCAGTACTACTAGCCTTTTCCTTTTTCCTTTGTGAGCACATTGCCATTATCATTAAAATAACCTTGAGTCGTCATGAATTCATTCATTCACAAACACTGTCAAAGAAGGTGCAATAGTTCAAGAGAATCCAGAGGGTCAAAGAGAGGACTAGTTTTAAATCTGTGCCTATTGAACCTGGAAATGACATAGTCTGTTAGATATAATCTTATTCTTACCATAGCAAATCAAGCTGTGTTGACTGGCACCAATGTCCAAGTCAATTCAGCACCATGAAAGGTTACTAGGAGTAAAGAGGTCATATCCTTTGTGTTATTGCTTTGAGAAATAAACTTAGGCATGTGTGGGAATATTTTACAGAGAATAGCTTTTTCACCAAAAGTGAAAAACAAATCCTGTCAGGAATCTATAGAGACTGCAGGTATTTTCTGACATAGCCATATTTAGTGTTTAAACCAAAGACATAATTACTAAGTTTTTTCAATATTTTAAATGTTTAATTGAGTCATAAATATTCCACTGGATGTTTTAATTGCTTTCCAAAGAAAATGGTTAAATATCTTTTTGAAACTGCATTTTGAAACAGAGAATGAGCTCTCTCTTGGGCTTTTTAAGGATTTTCATTTTCATTCCAACACAGACATATCAAATAATATGGAATACATGGGAAGATCATAGACCCTCTGAATTTTATTTGTTTGATTACACAAGATTTACCCCAGTGTAACCTCTTTGACATCAGCTGAGTTGTTCTAATTTACCCTGCTTTGAAAGGAGGATTAAGATTCTTGGATTTAAAATATAGCAGAGAATTTTTGCAAGGACATACTGTTTTTTAGTGCCTCTGTTATATGGAAAGACCTGTTTAAACATTTGTTGTCACATATGTCCCAAAATGTTGTTGACAAGCTATACTGGCATTGAGAGACCCTACACAAAGTTTATGAATACATTTGAAGATTATGAGGAATAAGGGGCTGGTTACGCTTTTCCTTCCATGGGCTTTAGTCTGGTATAACTCTGCAGATTTTAAAGCAGTTGCTGCTGAAATGTTGGGAGAAGTGGCTCCATTCTGGTAAGTGCCAATCCCCTTTAATGCAGCACCGATTCTTAAGTTACAGAGCTGAGACCACCAAAGTGCTCACATTTACACTGGTATAAACTAAAACAGTGTTTGGCCCCATTTAAAACTGAACTTTGGAACTGGTCTTAAGCTACGCTTGATGAATATAGAGCAGAAGTCCTGAGTCCTTTTCTGATGAACAGAATGTCTGCTCTCAGCTTGTATTACCACTGAAGTTGCATTTCATCAATTGTAACAGAAGCAGAATGGATTTATACTTGCTATGCATCTGCATGAATCTCCCTTTCCTAACACCATGGCACAGATCTTGCAGTCTGGATTTTCTTACAGTCATGAAGGATGTTGTGTCTCCCATGTTCCCCAAACAAATACTAAAGTCTAATTTGACCTTGTGGTGTACAACCAAGAGGAGTGCAGCACTCCAGCACCAGAGTCCACTAACGGCCATGTAATTAAAATAGCCCTACTTTTGCATTTGAAACCTGAAACAGTTTCTGGTAATCAGGAAGGAGTAATGGTAGAATTGAACTTTGCTCTCAGCTCCTGTCATGAAGGGGCAGGTACAGCTTGATGAAGTCACAAAGATTTGAAGTAATATGAGCTTTTAACTCAAATCCATTTGCTTTAATGGCATTACTCTTATTTTACTCCAGTGAAGTAAAGATCAAATGAAGTGCAAGGAGGAGATGGCCTCCCCTTCTTTTGGAGAAGAATGAACAGGAAGACTTTCAAAACCACGAAAGGGGATACAGGCAGTGAACTGACTTCTGTGCATCTGCATACCTGTTTTTCAGTCAGCCTGTAGTATACCTATATAAGACAAAAGCAAAGGAAAGGAGGAATAACATAAACCTGCATCTATATTTTTCCTGCTCATAAAAGTGATAACATTAGACTTATTTCAGTGAAAGCGATGTAACTCCTCTGCCCAGCCATCTTTTGATCAGGTCCAGAACAACAATTGTCCATCTGGCTTGCAAGGGATCTGAACATCTTACACAGGCTCCATATTAAGTGGAAAAGAGTTTTAAGCAGTGAAACAACATCCAGTTCAATAGCAACATAATTAAACAGGTGCAATTTTAGTGTGTTGAGAAGGAACAAAATATACAGAGTCTGCTTTAGTAGAAATCATGGAATAAACTAGTTATGGTTTGGATCATTACATCTTAGAGTAATGGCTGTTCTGTTTACCCCAAGGGTCAGCAGATTTCTACCATTCAGTGGCAATCTGCAAATACATTATAGCTAATCATGTCAAACTGGAAAAGGAAAATAAGTCACTGACATTTGAAAAATGTGGATTTAATGTATAACTTTTTTTAAGACTGTGTGATATACAGTTAAATCAAACCTTCCACTCTGTTTGCTAGTTTTCCTCTATCACAGTAAAATACATATTTTCCTGGAACTTAACTCTACTGCAAACACCTTCAATTTTATTTCTTGCATTTGCATGTCACTTTGTATTATTAGTCCAATATTTTCTAACATAACCAATGAGAAAGAGTAATTCTTTGCTTTGACTCCAACAGGAAAAGTTCTTTCTGAAAAGGTAAGTTTAGAAGTTTAGTTCCCCATATGAGGGTGTATCCATTTAATGAAGGAAATTCTTGCTTGTTAAACCTCGAGAATAACAATTTAGTGAAAAATATATGTAATACACTATGGGTACTTGTAGCGGCAGGATCAAAGTGTGAACTCCGGTAGGTGGTGAAGAAGAATCACTTTATTGCTCTTTTACAACTACTTTTATAGACTTTTACTAATGTGAATACGTCATCTACAAAACCTTTCATTGGCTACTAACTAAAAACAACACAGTATTTTCTAGTGAATTCATTCACTTGTTTACATCTGGATCTTTCCATTGTTTACCATCATGTCAGTTCTTCCGGCCGTGTCAAATCCTCCACCACCTCCACTTCCATTCTGCTTAAGGGCAAGCTGCCTTCTTCTGGTCTTGTAACGGCAAAACTTCATGTCCCAGAAGTCAAATCTTAATTCAGCATCTTCTCTTTCTCCTACAGGTACTAGAATCTGCAATCATATTACCCAGGTGGTGTGATATATTCTAAACATAATTATAACTAATGTGCTTTAATTGGTAAGCAGATCTGGTAGAAGTTTTTTGGTAAATACAGCACCGAGAAATTAAATTTTGAGTCATCTGCAATGGTTCATAAGTTTGTCATGACTATGACAAAAGATGTTGACTCAGGAAAAGATTCAGCAAGCACTGAGAAGTTTTTTATATAGACTTACTTACATATTATGCTTCCTATCCAGCACTTCTCCTTCCCTTTTGTCTTATCTTGAAAGGGAAGTTTTCTGGAATCCCTCAGAAATGAGAATTGTAAAATGGCCTTAATTTTGGCTGCAGCAAATGAACTTTTTAAAATATCTTGTGTAAACAATAGAGAAATGAGCTGAAAAATGGCTTTATAGAAAATGAACATTCTGAGTTTACAGCTAAGCTCAGTACTAATATTTTGTATAATTTACTGGAAATGCTTAAATATGATGAGCCTTCTAGAACTGAAAATGAAACAAAATATTATTTATTTATATGCTTTTCCATGGCGCTTAATGCTTTATGCATTTGAGTACTGACAGTAAGGTCATCTCCTAATTAGGAACTTAAATTTATACAGGGAGAGAAAACTTCTCAAAACACTTTTAAGCAAATCCAGAAACTTCAGATCCAATTGCCTTAAAAGAGAAAACAATGTGTAAAGAATATTTGCCTAAATATAAATGCTCCTTTCTTAGGCTTACTTAAGTTAAATAATTGAACACTTATCTGATTAACTGTTACTTGGAATCATTTTCCCTGTATCTCTTGTGTCAGAGGTCATTAAGAAAATGTCCTGAAAGATGAAAGAAGTGGAATCTGAGGTCAAACACTCACTTCATTACTGTAAGCCTGATTGTGCTGAGGCATTCAGATGAACAAAGTTTAGCACCTGGTATGACAGAAAATGGTTAGTTGTGATCTAGATGGCAAGGATCTTGACTTAAGTCAAACTGTTTATCACACCAAGTGAAATCATAGTTCCATTGATAACTATGTCAAAACTCCAACTGACTCCAATGGGCCTACAGTTTTCATTTTAACCTTGGAAACTATGATGATGCTACCCCCACATCAAATCATGCATGTAGAGTTCCTTGCTTTTCTAGGTTTGGAGTTATTATGTTGAGAATAAACGCTGTGAACTAGCAAGAAATGGCTGAGGGGCAAAAAGTAAGGGAAAGAAAGCATGCAAAAGGGTTAGAAGCAAAGGACTTTGGAAAGAGAACACAGGATTCAAAAGCTTTGGAGGAAAGGTGCAGGAGAAAACAACAAAGAAATTAAAAAGGAGAAATGAAATGAAAACAGTAGAGAGAAGACTGTATCCTGGAAGGAGGAGACTGTAAATGAGCTTTGAAAGATGGCAGGATTGGAGTGTAAGAGGTAATTGAGTATTCAGTTCTCATGCTGTGTGTAGGCTGAGCATTTAAAAATCCTAGCACTTTAGCAGGTAAAGCTACTGCACAGTGATAGTAAAGTTTATGTTCAATTGTTCTGAGTCACTTTTTAACATTCATGGTGGCACATCTAAACAAATCATCTCACTTTTAATGAAAATTGCTGTGATGTCGATTTGTGCTTTGTTTCAAATGTTCTTGTTAGTTCCTCAATCAAAGTACAAGGCAACATTTTCGAGTGCATTAAAATGAGGCTATTTACCACTGTTATGATAATGATGGCTCTGTAATGTCTAACAAATATTTATCCAGTTTGTCTACATCGGTCAACACAGCGGCTTTTCTAAAAAGATTTTTAGCAATTTTTTAATATTAGAGACACATATTGTATCCCAGCTTCTTCAGATTTTTCTTTAAGCCTAAATTGGGGCCAAAATACTGCCCACGATGAACTATGATATGGTTTTTAGTACGGTTACTAGCATGTATTTTCATTGAACAGGTTAGCCTCATTTTATGTCTGAATTTCACAAGGAGACACAGTTGATTCTATAGAAATAATGAACTCCAAGGTTCACAGGGCATGCACGACTCAATTTTGACAGCAGAACAGAAGAGTTCATACTGATCACCTGGAGAACTAGTCTTATCAGTTTATTGACACTGAATCAAGAATGAGAGGGACTTTGAGTACCAGACATGAGACAGTAGAATTGGAAGGAAATGCACCTATGGGTAACTACTTCATAACCTGAAGCACCTTGATGTCCGTGAAGAACTGTTGCCTTTGAACCCACACATTTTGTGCTTAATTTAACTTCTCTTGAGCAATATTTTGGAGAAAGGAATGTGGTCCAAAAGAATGGTACATTTTCAACAGAATTTCTGTTTTCGTCAGTTGCTCTGTTTTTTGTAGTATTCTTCTTTCCAATCTCTTTAGAAAGCAGTCTATTAGAAAAAGAAACAAAATTGTATTTACAATGTCATCAAGTATTATACCAGTTAAGTCAACACAATTATGGTTATGACATGGTGAACTGCCAGAGAAGCAGTCTACTTATTTACTACTAAATTTGTTGATTCAGTGAATACTAAAGCTGTTCCTTAATTGTCCAGAATAATATTTGCTATGTACTCTGGAATATGTCTGAGAGGTGGGAAAAAGGGGAAAAGAGAGGAAAGAAATAACAAAGCTGAAAAAAACTGCTTCTATGAAGCATTGTAATCTTAAAGAGTACTTTCACTGGAAACTAGGTACATGTGAAAGTTTGTATTCTTTACATTATTTGCCTCTAGAGAAATGATTCTTCAAAATTTTATCTGAGGTCAGGAGATATAATAAAATATATGGAAGAACATCTGCCAAAATCTTTACAGTTCATCTACCAATAATAATTCCAAATTTCCCAGCAGCACTTCCTTAGTCATCTTACTTGAAAAGGTCCACCGGTGTCTTTACCAGAGTTAAACCCTTTCTCCTTCCATATTGTTTTACCATTCTCTGAGACAGAAATAAAAAAAAAAAGATAAAAAATATCTTATCTTAGTCATCTTATCTTTTATTCTACACCACCAATTCCATATCTTTATGGATCTATCTTGTGATGGGAAGATATCAGTGACTGCAATGACACCTTGAATCAAGATGGCAATATGATGTGGTAGTTGGATTTAAGTTTAGATTAAGGAGAGATATAGGCAGTCGATGTTTGGTCCTTGATTCTGATTTCATGTTGATTGTTCCAGGACAGTGATCTGACCTGAGTCGAGTCAGCGCTGTCCTATAACCTGCACTTTACCATTGTATCTCTGGGTTTTTTTCAAGACTTGCATCTTAGACCAAGCATGATAGCAGGGCTGCAGTCTGAGGTAGGCACACACTGCTGCACCATTTCAGCAATACCTCTTAGTATTCAGAGATGGCAGTTTGATCAGAGTCACTGCTTTCAGGCAAAAGCATTACCCTTAAGTAGAGCTTGAATCACCAGCAGCTTAGTCAAGGTTGGTACTCTGGCCAAGAAACCAGAGACTATGCATTCCTTTCTTAATCCTATGAGCTGGATAGTCCACTTACCAAAGACGTGTTTAGAACAATATTTACACATCAAGGTGGCTTTGCCTTTCTTTAAACCTTCATAAATTCTCTGACCTTTCACTATTTTGTAAAATATCCCCGAGTGTAGTTTACTGTACATTGATTTTAATAACCATTCTCTACAGACCAATATGTATAATGTTGGAAATGGTATAATACAATTTTCCTCCACTGAAATGCTATAGAAAATTGCACTTTTTATACTGACATGTGCCACATCAATAATACAGTTTTTATATCTTATTTGTAGCTATTGATCTCAACAACATAATGAAAAATTGATTGCAATGAAGTGTACTACTTCTTAAGTGTAAATTTCAATGTCAAATTATTTTTATCTATGCTTCCCAATTATAGATGAAGCTTATACATTTATATATGTTTGCTTTTACAAAACTCTGGGTCAGTAAATTAGATATGACAAGAATCTACTGGGTCAATAGAAACCTTGTTTCTCTCACTAAAATATGATTCCAAAATTAAATACACTAGTTCCCTTTCTTCATTATAGAAAGAATTAAAGTCTTTGTATGTGGCATCACCTTCCTGGGCAATTTAACAATTTGAAATAGGATCCTTAATCTTAAGGGGATATGGGCACACAAAGTATTTTATTGTATGGGAAACCACTGAAATTCATGCATTTGTTCTGGAACCTACATGGCAAAGTAAACAAGGAGTAACATATTCTTTTGTTATCTCTTGAGACCTTATTATTTTCAGGGGAAAACATTTGTGCTTGGGAAAACCTTATGTTATTAGAACTGACAAAAAATGAGAATGGCTTCCACACTTAGCAAAAGGCATTAGTTTGTATTTTTGTGTTGCAAAGGCAGAGTAAGTCTATTTCTGTACCTTCTCCATACCCTTTTGGGAAGTTCATACTGGGAAATTCAGACTATTCTGCTGGATCACAAGCAGAGGTTATATTCAGAGAAAGTTCCCTCACACATTCTGCTTTTTGGGGACTGGGACACTTAATGCAAAAATGTTTCTGCTTGTAGAACTGCTGGGAAAAATAGCAAAAATATTGTTGATTTAATTAGACACACCACACATTTCATAATCAACAAAAGAGTTAAGTACCCAGCTAACTCAGTCTGGTAGGTTTCTTCCACTCAGTGAATAAAGATGGTAGATGATAGAACCTCTGAGATAGTACGATTCGTCCCTACGTAAGGTGATGAAATTGAATCCCCTTTGATAGGTGACTGTCCCTTCGTACTGATGATAGAGGCAGCAGAGATGATTAATTTAGACTAAAGCCTGTATTTTGGGGCCTATGGTTGGAGAGGATGAATCTCACCATAACTTTCCTATAACTGTAACCAAATGTTGGCTTGCAAAGATGCCATAGTGTTGTTCAACCATTACCACATACTCAATAAGTTCAGTTATCTCCCTGTCACGCAGGTGGATTTTGGAAATGTTTGTGGGCCTACAGGTGTAAAACGATGAGCGACTTTGAGTGGTTTTTGGATAGCAGTGAATAATGTCCCAATTCTTCAGTTTCTCACTACAGAAACAAAAACATCTTCTCAAGCTGGTTGCAAATGCAGTGCTGACCAGGGAAGGAAGAAGGAAATGCTACCTAGGGCAGATATCTGTACTGATCTGCCTTTTTTAACACTGACAATAAAAGGTACTGTCCTGATACTTGGAGATCATCTCAGTCATAATCTAGTGTTCAGAATCCTTTTTAGTTTTTTATCTCTTTATTTAATAACATAATCTCTTTGCTTCTATATCTGTTTCTCTTAAAAGGGGATATTTGCATTTGCCTTCCCCAGAACAGGTTAGCTGGTTTTATTTGTTGTGAACAGTTGCTGAAAAGGGGGGAACGACATGCCATTTCACATACTGTGGTACAAATAAAACCTGTTTTCCCATGTATTTGTGCCCCATGCTTCTCCTGACAAAATGTTCTTGACAGTTAGAACATTAACAATACGCATCTCCTATAAAGAATCTTTATTTTTCATAAAAGTTGCATTCATGCTGAAGTCTTTAGTGGTAGTATTTGTAAGTTCTCCTCCTTCTGTTCAGCTGTGTATGTTCATGACATTTGTTGACATTAGATCCTACCCATCTCTCAGATTTGGTTAATACCTGTCATGGGTTCAAAATTGATTGGAAATCATGCTGCAAGTATGACTCGAGCATGGTGTCAATTGTTTACAGGAAGGGACTACATAAGTACCTGGTCTGAAATGATGAGAGACATTTTCCCCCTTTGCCACACAAGACAAATTTTGTTACAACCTGGCACTGATGAGGTGCCTGTGCTCTCCCATGCCAGACAGGTATTCAATTTGACCTTGTCTTCAAGTGGGCAGTTGGTCCATTGATTTAGGATATGCTGACAGAAGGATATCAAGAACCATTTCAATGAAGGCTGGGTTTTTTTGTTTGCATGCATTTGTTTGAGAAAGGGGTTTTACAGTTTTGGAATTCATTTCAAGACGTCCTGAATCAAATGTCCTGTGAATATGCATATTGCATGACGGATTTTTAAATACAGCCCACATAGGAACTTAAAAGTAATGCAAATCTTTAAAGATAAGAAGATGGTACACTTACCAATTAGATAATTATTGTTATTATAATTACTGACTAGCAATCATTGAAAGCTTTAGTGTGAGCTGGACTGCAGGTAGGATGCAGTGACATACCCTTATAGGAAGGGGACATTTTCCTGCCTCTTAGAGTCCTGTGCTTCTTCCTTTAATACAAGGGCATGAATAATCTCTGTGCACCTAAAATTCCCCTTCCCAAAAAGTTAGTCTGAGCTGTATTGCCACCCACGTATATATCAGCCAAAGGGGAAAACTCAAAATAAACCACAGTGATCATATCATGAAAGCTAAGATAATTTCCACATGACTCTTTGAAACCTAAGTGTGTCATACTGAGACCAGGCTGACCAGTGTTTCTGTCACCTTAATTAACTTACGGAGCATGCGTGAACAGTTGGAAGAAATATAAAATATTAAAAACAAATAAATTGAAATGGAAACTGAAAAGATCCAGAAAGAGGCCAAGGAAAAGCTACTAGACTTAAGTGGGGAGGTTTTATTTGCAATACTTTAATATTGACAGGTGGATGTCCAGAAAGTATTTGAAGTAAAATAAAAGCAAATCACCAAACACTGAAATAACTGTGCAGATAATAGATGTGATGAAATCATAGTTGTAAAAAGGTAATTATTTAAATGGATGTTCCTCAGTTAAGGAAGTTTAAAATCAGAAATTTTAGTCTGTGCTTTATCTTTTGTTATTTATTATTTAATGAAGTTTATTTGCAGGCTGGACCTCTTGAGAGAGCTGGCATTGGCGTCCTTCATTGCTGGCCAGCTACGAACATCAACCAAAGCTCATCAGCAAGACTGATAACTTCAGCATCAAGGTCCTCTGAGAAAGATCTTGCCCATATGAGTCATGCTTGACCAACCTGATAGCCTTTTATGAGGACATTTCCAGGTGGATAGATGATGGCAAAGCAGTAGATGTGGTCTATCTTGATTTCAGAAAAGCATTTGACACCATCTCCCACAGTATCCTTGCGGATAAACTGAGGAAGTGCGATCTGGATGATCGGGTGGTGAGATGGATTGTGAACTGGCTGGAGAAAAGAAGCCAGAGAGTTG
>VZTO01022520.1:24223-44652 GCA_013400615.1 Syrrhaptes paradoxus
ACTTGAATATGAGAAAAAACTTCTTTACAGTGAGGGTGACAGAGCACTGGAACAGGCTGCCCAGAGAGGTTGTGGAGTCTCCTTCTCTGGAGACATTCAAAACCCGCCTGGATGCGTTCCTGTGTGATCTGATCTAGATGTTCCTGCTCTGGCAGGGGGATTGGACTGGATGATCTTTCGAGGTCCCTTCCAATCCCTAACATTCTGTGATTCTGTGATTCTGTGAAAGAGAAATATGGAAAGACATATCCAAAACCCGGTAAATTTGTGGTGAGCACTGTCAAACACCAATCAGAGGAAAGAATTTCTAGTTTATGCTTCTGGGAGAAGGTCTTGCTTTAGCTCCCTTAGCCTTTTTCTAAGGCAACACCCCTTGGATGTCATCATGTCCCCTCAAACTTTCCATTGTATGCTGAAAGCTAGTGACATACAATGAGCTGCTAAAAGGTGTGTGAAAATGTTGCCTTACACATCATGAGATTATTGTGGAATTTAAGTTCAGTTCTTAATGAACACAGAAAAAAATATACAGACATTTACCATGACTATCTTGCCTACAGAAAAATACATTGATCAGGCATACCTTATCAGTGGCTAGAAAATTCAATTCCCTGTTCCCTGATCCTTAATGAAAAAAGATGTAACCTAATTCCTACTAGGCAAAACACAGCTGTGTTGGTGTTCTTATTGCACGGACAACAGGGAATGGGACTGAGAAGTCTACAGAATATTTTTTTTAGCCATCAGAATATATAATTAGAATATTATTAGTGTCTAACAGAGCAAGAACAAGAAGAAATAACTTTTTATTGTTGAAGGTTCTAATTTTTGATTTGGACATTTCCATTAGTTGCTCTTTCATTCTTTTCATGAGTCTTCTTCAGTCCCTATGGGGCATGTTTACAAAAATAAATTAAAAAATCAATTAGAGGAAGTACACCAGTTAGCAGCGGAGTGACTACTAGATCCAGATTTTGCATATTTAGGCAGACTTTATATTACTCATATATTGTTATATTGCACCATTTTATGCAGACAGCCATAGGCCCTGGATGAAATGTTTTATGAGTCACTCTTCCTTCTGGTTTAGTGGTAGAAGCAGCTAATCTATTCATGAAGTGAGATGGCTGGAGCCAAGGCAGTGATCATGTAAGAAAACCAAGAAAATTATGTTGTGCTGACTGAAGGAACTAAGTAATTCTTTACCCAGCTAGAGTAATCAGTAGTTACAGCAAAGTTTGTCTGCACCAGAAGTCAGCAAGCTGTATGGGCAAGTGATGGAAAGTTTTAAAAATTACTTGGTTCACTGCAATTCCACTAAGGGAAGACTATCAGTTCTGCCCCAACATCAGGCATTGTTATACCTGTGTAAAGTTCACCTACACAACCTCATCCACATAAAATACAAACGTCTGCTCTGGCTATTTACCCTAGACATCTCCAGTCAGTGGGAGAGAAGCAAGTACCTTGAAGAATCTTCTCATTGTACCTGCTTTAGTACAGGACAGGTTGCCCTCTGGAGGCATTGCCCCATTGGTCACAAAGGGCTTCTTGATAGCTATTTGAGACCAGACGCCTCATTATGCCTATGCTTTAAGATGTTTTACTCAAGCTTTAATACAGGGTGTTAATAGCCTGGATTCAAGATATTAATTAATTGTTTCACGGCATTTCTAGTTTGCCAAATGGAAGTAAAATGTTATTTTCCACTGGCTTTACCTTTAGCACCCACTGATGTGACCTGTGTACCACGAACAGAGTTCTACTATAATTTCTGCTGTTTTGACTGTACCAAGGAAACTCTTTTGTCTATTGCAATTAATTTAACATCACTGTTTCCCACTGACTTAGTAAATCAGTCAGCAATTCTTTTCCAGGTTGTCTTTCCACATCAACATAAGTAGCAGGATAAGGGAAATGTAGTGAGTTTCCAGATTTAGGTTGCAGATACAGGACTTGGTGGAAATTATTTCTGTCCCCTCTTGGTCTTATACACCCTTTAGGAGAGTGGTGACTGTGTTGCTTTGCAGGACTATGTGCAGCTGCAGAAGGAAGCATTCAATTATTTTACAGCTGAATATCTGATCTAATTTAACTTAATTGAACTTAAGGAAATAGGAAGTCACATAATGACCTTCTATCCTTATCCCGAATTTGTAAAACAGGGCTAAAATTCGCCTTGCTTCACACCATGCGGTAAAAGCTAATTCATATTTTCCAGAACCTTTAACTGAACTTCCCAGTTTTACTTCTAGAGTTTCAGATCTCTCTTCACTTGTGTATTAACTCTCTTGGTGTCATATATTTTGGTGTAGCAAATGTCAGGTAAGTAAAATAAAATGGACATTTTATTGAGGTGACTGGAAAACGTAATCTAGTACTTACGGGGACAACACCTGGGAGTCTCTGAAACCTCCTGCAACACAAACCTACTTTTTCTTCCCTTTGGGAATTCTCTTTAACACGATTTTGTTTAGTTTGTATAAGTTCAAGTTTCATCAAAGTAGTATTTATTTGTATAAAACAGTATACCAGATGTCTGCAACCGTGAAGCCTATAAAGTATTTTGTTGCCAATGTGACCCTGGTGGTTTCAACAATTATAAACTGAACCAGGTCTGTTTATTCAAGACTTTAATGTTAAACTATATGCAAACATAACTATGTGAACTCAGAGTCTCAAATATTCCAGCAAATGAAATCTTAGAACTTGTAAGCTACTAAGTATAGCACAAAGAACATGAAAATCACGATGCAGTAGTACTTAGCACTTATATATATAGCACTTTACATCTTCAAAGTACTGTGCTAACAATATCTAATTAATCCTCCTCAACTAATTAATCCTTTCCAGATCAGGAAGCTGAGACACATTAATTACAATTATTATTTATGTACTTATATAGCACCATAGGTGTGCAAGCCACTTTACAGACTTATAGACCAGTCTCTCGCTATTGTAAGGAGCTAAAATTTATCTTTAATACTAATAGGAGAAAGTTCATGGCATGCAATATATTTGGAGGGAACACTTTCTCACAGTTTACAACTGTGCACCAGATTCTACCATCAAATTTGTCCACAAGAAAATATAGTAAAAAGTAGCTAGATATAAGGAGATACAGAGCAATTTTGTTTGTTTTGTTTTGTTTTTTTATAAAAAAAAAAAAATGGTGGTTTGCATGAAAGGTCCTTTCAAGAAGGTTCAGAACCTGTTCAAGCCTCTCAACACATGAATGATCAACAATAGCATCTATGATGTTGGTATATTTTTATGTTGTGTGTCTCATTCATTACGAAGAATTAAAAAGATCCTGACATAATGGATGGCTCAGTTTTGTGGACAAAAAATCTAAATGTTTATGTTTGCAACTCCTTTCTGATAAGATAGTCCCGATTATCTCAGATTTTGGGTTATGATACTGGAGGCTTAGTTCTATTCATGGTGCATAATTTCCCAGCATAGAGCAAAGCAGAGTGTATAAGAGAGATTCTTACATAATCGTTACTTTAAAAATTACTTAATCCATAGCACCAGTGCTTAAGTAGAAGTAAGTCTAAAATTCATGATCCCCCCGTTTCTAGCCCATTCTACATTCCCTTAGATGAAGGAACATTATGGGGAAAATAGAGAATATTTTAATGGTGATCAGAGTATGACTTACATCCCTGCTCAGTTTCTATCCTATCCATACTGTCCTTGTTACTAACAGGACACCATGAAAAGAAGTTCAAGGGCCTTGTCAGGAATAAGCTCTAGTAACTAAACCTTATTCAGGAAAATAAATGTTAGTAACTCTTGGAAGCTGATCCAAATCTGAGCAGATTGCTCCTCGCACAGCAAAAAGTTCCTCTAAGAAACCTGGGACAAACTCCCTTCAACGTATAATAGATGATCTAGAAATGTCTTCAGAAACAGTCAGAAAAATACATGTAAGGGAAAGTATTTTTCATTCTGAATATGTGTGCTCATATCACATCCCATGATATCTGCTGCATTTTAATCTCAGACTTCAACTCTGTATTTGATGTTGTTCTATGAAATTCTTCATAATCAAGTGGATGGAATAAATCTTGTCTTTTAGAACTTCTTATGTCGAAGAGGTTAGAAAGTATATGGCTTAGTCCTGAGTGAATAAGTTGTAGCACAAAACGTTTTGAAAAACTGGATTTTTATGTTTGTGTACTGTATATTCACTATTCTAAATTACTCACTGCAGTTCTTGGACTGACAATAGTTCAGAAGCCATTTGTGATAAGTATTGAGAAATGAGATTTAAATTTTGAGCAAGTTTGCTTAGTTATAACTAGCTACTGCTTCTACATTATAGTGAGTGAAGAACACGTTTTGTTTTGTTTTGTTTTGTTTTCCCCAGCTGAAACTGTGAGGGTTATTTAGGTAACCAGAATGTAATTTCCTGAACTGGCATTTGTCCAGTACATGTGGTTTGACCTCCTTCTAATGGAGATCTGTTTATTTAAAGTAGCAGGGCACAATCAAAGACCAAGTGTATTTTCAGAAAAGGAGGTGAGGAAGTGAAAACAGGGAGCACCAATAAAGAATTCTAATCAGGAATGAAACACCTAAAAGTGTATTGAAACAGTGTTCTGCAGTGCTTCGATTAATCCCAGGCTGTTTTAACTCATGCAACTGGTACTTACAAGATAAATAACATGAGCTGACGCCAACCAGTCTCATGTTCTCATTAGGATAAACCATTATTATAGAGTGCTTCAGATGTATTGAGCGACAGTGAACTTTCTGCTCTCAGGGTGTGGTGGTGCAGTGTTTAGACTTCCCATGGGCTCAGGCACCCAGGTTTAAGCCTTGCTTCGGGTTTGTGCAAGTTGTCCACCAACCAAGGGAGGTAAAAATGAGCAGCAGTTTATTGAGGCTGGGAATAAGTGTTTCTGCCTACTTCTTTTCTATGTGTGTTAATGGCTGGTTCAATCGGAACACCTCAAGTATCAGAGTGCGGTTGGCAACCTAGAGCTGGACTGAAGTTGATCTCTTCTAAGGCATCCAATTTGGGGGAAAAAAACCCCAACTAGTGTGTTTCCCCACCTACCACTTTAAACCCTAATGTTTCAGCTGGAAGGTAGATGGAATCTACCTTCCTCTGGCTTATCAAGGACCTAACTTGCGGCTCAGTGACACTTTCACTCTCATGAACTTTCTGAATGGTCAAAAAAGCCAATGCTAAGGAATGCCTAAATACTCCATCCCCACCCCTCTGCCCCCAGTAGCGGGTTTCATCATCGTCAGGAATTAATGTCCTTGCTATTTCCTTAAGTTAACGATATATTTGTTGCCTCATATTTGATAAAAGAAGTCACATTCTCTTGTGTACATCTATTATTGTTGCACAGTGCTAGTGATAGTATGCAGATGTAAGAATCCTCATCAGTTCTAGCCATAGATCAGATTAATATATCTGTGTGCTAATTTTTGCTTTGTTATTTAACTCTTCTGAAAGCAACCAGCTATTGCAGGATGAGTTTCCCTGCAAAAGCCTGAACAGACTGAAACTCAGCCACAAAAGGAAACATTGATTATAGATCAGTGCAGCAACTAAGGGACAGTTTTACTTTAGTCAGTGACTATCCAGGTATCTATCATGAATTTAGAGCAATGTGTCTAACGAAATGTGGAAATGGAAGAATTGCATGGAGTATGGCTGGAATTTGTAAGGGATCTATCTGGAAGACAGAAGAGTGTCAGTGGCAATTTATATTGCCACTGAAACTGAGGACAGTGACTGAAGGATGGGTACAGAAGACTGGGGGAGGGACAGAACAGGTGACCAATTTAGATTTATAAGGAAGAGAAAAGCCATTACTGATTTGTGTAATTAAAGGTGACATGGAAAACCGTCAGAAAAGGAGGAAGTCCCTAGCTATATGTTTAGGGTGATGTAAGATTGATGGAATGAAAAGAAAAAGGCACATGTAAGACAGGTGCCTTGTACTTGAGACCAACCCAGTGGTAAAATACCTAAGGGTAGACTTTTCTTGCCACAAGTGAACTATCTGAATGAAGGCAACTCATTCACTCCAGAGGAAGAGTTATATCAATGCAAATGGTGGAATGATGAGACAAAAGGAGTTTCAGAGACTCTGCTCTTTTTCTGAGAATCTGGTTCTTTATTCAGCTATCAGTCATGTCCTGTATACGAGAATTTTAAGAACATATGGGCACAATGACCCTCTGAACATGTGAAGTGGAAGCTGGGTTTTAAGTTGTTCCTTTCTTCCTCCTGTTCTCCCCTCTCTCTTCTTCTCCCTTCCTCACTTTCTCCCTCTTCCTCCCTCCTCCCTTCCCATCTTATTTTCCTTTCTTTTCCTTTCAGTATAGGCTCACACTGTGGAGTTTTTTGAGCAACATGGTAACATGTCATCAAAAGCTGCAAGCTTGGCGAAGGTGCTTAGGTCATTCTCCCAGCCTGCTCAATGAAACCAACTAGTTCCTGTGCACTACTTGCTGACAGTAGCTGATTCTTTGTTGATAAAGAATGGTCAACTTATATAGTCAGATTTGTGCTATTCCTTCCCATGATCAAAAGGAGGAGGTTCCCTCTTCCCTCATTTGAAATCTTTGCTGAATTACACAGTCAGCAAACCTCCCTGCTGAGTGCCTCTACAATTGTTATAGGCTTGTAGCTTTTTTATTTCCTCCCTCTCCTCTGCCACCCTAGATAAAAACTGAAGCTGTAGGTTCCTATCAAAGCTCACTCAGGAATGAAGCTAAAAGGAAGAATCTCTCTCTACATAATTCCAATATTGATGAATTAAGGCCTAAAATGCCTTTTTGTATTTCAAAAAAACATTCAGAGTCCATGCTTAAAATTGAGATTAGCTCCATCAAGAAGCAGTAAATTCAGCAGTAAGATTTAATCTCTGTGGCACTCAAAAGACAAGATTCAATTATATTCTGTGATCTTAATTGAATTACAAAACCCTCCTCAAAAGTAATGACATTATTTTATATTTTCCCCAAGCCCAGCTTACTTGGATTGAAAAGAATTAAATAAGCCATGGTTTGAGAAAAATATGTTTGTTTTTGCTGCCTAATAATTCACAGCTTTGAGGAGAAGCTAATATCCTTTAAGTAAAAGACTAATATCTATCTCTGGAAGTGCTTTTTTTGACCCATCTGGTTTGTCAGAAAAGTCTCCTACCTCTGATATTTATACAATATCATGCAAATGTCAAAATCTGAATGTCATCTTCAAAGACCCTTTTATGTCAGGCAACCCCTTTATAGGGAAAAAATAAACAATTTTATGTATGCATGCTTGATGCCAGTCCAATTAATAAAAGCCTTTTTTGCTATGCTTGGCTACAAGCAAGTTTCTCTTTTGAAATTGAACAGAGGGAGAATGAGATAAAAGGTCTGTATTGTTTCCTTGCAAATTTTACAGTTTCATTTTTAATTTGTGTTTGGATGTGAGGATCTTGGTGCAGATGGTGTGATAGTCCACAGTATGTTCTGAGAACCTGAAATGATAACAAAGATATGCAAATTGAGAGGGTGCTTTGGATGAAAGCCAGGATATCCAATTTCACAATAGCTGAAAACAAATTGATGTGCCCAGCAAACTACTCAGAGTAGCACTAGGAAATGTAACAGTGCCAAAACAAATTATATTAATGACCTGAGCAGTTTGTTGAATTCTATTGGCTAGCTTAATGTTAGTTACATTTGTCTGTGTTGGCACTTCATTTACTGCACAAAACAACTTTTGTAAATGAAAAAAAAAACACAAAAAAAAAGCCACTTAATGAAAAATCAATCTTAGTAATTGCAAAATAAAGTTATACAAGAATTATTTTTGCATCTGAAAAATGTCCAGCATATTTCACATGAAACAAATTGAAAAAGTAGATACTCTTGAAATGCAGAAATAAGAGTTGAAATGATTTCTATGAGGAAACTCAAATCTCATCCTCTTTAATGTTTCAATCTAGATCAGCATTACATTTAATATTAACAAAACAAATGATAAAATTTATATTATTTGATAGAGAAACCTAAAAGAGGATGTTTTCAAACAAAATATTTTTGTGTAAAACCACTGTTTGGAATAATTCAGAACAGTAATGTTATTCACATTTTTGCCAGTGTTAAAACAAGAACCTGAGTTCTTGACTGTCATTTCTGTTTTCCCCTCCTCCTTTCTGTAAATTAAAGATTCCTATTGCCAAGTGAATCACTTTAAACAGACTTTTAAAAATTATTCCTCTCCTAAACTATGCTTCAATTGATGAGAAAAAAAGGTCTGCCAAGAACATTTGTGGTTTGACTATCCCTTAAGAGTTCATATATTTTTACATTAATAGCTTCCTTCTATTTAGAATGAGAAAATCAAAGACACTTTCAGTTTTCATAAAATCATACTAGCAATGCAGTGACTTGAATGCACCTTTCACATATTTCAGTAGTGTGTATTGAATAACATATTAGGAACTACCGAGGTCCATAATCTGAATCTTTTACAAGCCTGATTTTTGATTTGATTCTAAACACACACAAAAAATTATTTACTAATACCATACTTAAATCATGCCTAGTAGTGGAAAAAATAAACTGAGATTTGATATTGCTGCTCCTGCAGTCAATAGGTTACCTCCACAGCTGGCATAAGAATACCAGAGTTTCAATGGAGAGATACCAGTCTAAGTCCCTCAGATAGCAGGGAACTGCATATTTTGTTTTAATTTCCATAAGCATCTCTAATCCTTTGTTCACCTAAAAAACTCTGAGGGCATTATATAAAATATTAAATCAAAGTAAAAATAGTGGCAGATGCACCCACCCCCCTATTTTGTACAACCGTAACTTCAAGGTGTTATGAATTGGTATAATGTATTAAAATGTGAAGCAGTTACTCATTGCTTGCAACTTTATTTTAATCTGTCACAAGAATGAAAACAAATACTGGCAGGGAATTCATCAAACATTCGGTATGAAGACAATGTACCTCAACTCTTAAATGTTGCCTATTATATGTACACTTGCATTTGTCCTAATGCCACAAAACTGTTCTTGTGAAAAGCACTTACATCCACATTTTGCACTTTTGCTGACTTTAGCTTTCCCAGTACAGAATCTAACTAAAAAGTAGATAGTTCCAAGACAATGTCAATACACTAATTGCAGTCATTGTAATTCTATAGATAAGCATAAAAAAGACCAGCAAAAAACCAAAGCCATAAACAAACAAACCAACCTAGTCGTCCTCCATTCAAAACCCTTGGTACAAACATTTTACTGACATTTTGTTTCATGTTCCTCTCTCTGAACTTGCATCCAGAAGGATCCTTCTCCATCAGTGAATTTGGCCTGTCTGGCAGAGATTCATATTTCAGGAGGACCTGCAGCACCACTCGTGCACTTGGCCTGAGCCTGGAGGTGTTTCCATGGGACATTTGCTATGGAAGTTTGATGTGGAGTTATGGTAATTCAAAGGGGAACGAGGTGGATTGGGTAAAGAGAACTGAGAAAGTGGGAGAAAGGTATGGAATCTCCTCCTTTGTTTTCAAGGACTTACTCGGAAAATGTAGCCCTGGTGTATAGCTCCTGGATCCACGCTACTGGGGAGTCTGTGGTTGAAGCTGATATTCACAGGGTAGCTGCCTCTTTATATGAATAATTGACATCTTTAAAAAGCTTCATAGCCTCCCCCTCAGAAAACAAACCCCATCCCTGTGACAAGATAGCAATTTTGTCTTCAAAAAATGTGTGGGAATGACCCACATCCATTCCTAATGCCTTCTCCCCTGATTGCGATAACAGGAGGACATAATCTGGCTCTGGTTTTTAACTCATCCAGCATTTGGAATGATTTATTGAGTGAACACAGAAGGTTGTAGAAGGTAGGCTAAAGGTTTCTTTACTTGGTGGCATGTCCTGTGTGAAAATTTCAAAGTTTCCTCACAGCTGGCTGGACAGAGGAAATGATAACAGAAATCTGTCTGGGAAGTCCCTATAGGCTTACTTGACTGATCCATAGAGATGGAAGACTATACTTTTTGGAAAAACACCTCAAGAATAATGCACGTGCTCTGTTTATCATTAATTGTTTTTTTAAGGCCTGTGTCTCCATATACTTTGCTTTTCCCCTTGTCACACCATAAGGACCTGTGCAGTGAATCCCACTACTCCTCTGTGGGACTGGCTTGGTGGAGTGAGGTGGTACCAAAGCTTCAGGTGCTGCCTGGAGGGCAGGTCTGCAAAACCTCCCTGTGCAGCAGGTTATACCTAAGCGCTACTGGGACCTGCCCCTGTTGCAGAAGGTGTACATCAAAGGGCAGGTCCCATCACAGCCAGTGGAAAAATGCCTGCTCAGTGCCAGGGGCATGAAATCAGGTCAGAGAGTGACAGTCCCAGCTGGGGCTGCCCCTGCTCTGCAGTGGCGGGTTGCAAAACCGAGATCTTCAGGGAGAAACTGGGAGTAGCTCTTCTGGCAAGAAATAGCGTAGTGTTTCTTTTCAGCTGAGCGCTCTCAAGCCTGAGGTGCCTGTTCCAAACACTCTCATCTTCCACTGACTTCATTCCTCTGCGTTACTCCCACACTCTCCTCAGTAGGTGTGCAGCACTCTGCCATTTATATGTTGCATACAATGTGTCTGAGAGTAGTTTAACTTTTCTAATTAGGCACCATGCTATTTTAAAAACCTTTTTTCATAGCAAGATGAAGGTGTAAGTGCAAACTTGACGCACATTTGTCAAAGGAAATAATAATAATAATAAAATCCTCACAAAGTAATTAATAGCTTTTATTAACTGATGTATCTATGTAACAGCAAAGTATAGGTTTTAGATGAGCCTGGAAAATGACCCTTGGTAAAAAGCTCAGTAAAAGCAATACCTTGGAGCTGTCCATCAGTTGCACAGACGCACACGAATCCTGAGCAGCGAGGCAATATACTCTCTGTCTTCATGCATAATACATACAAAATAGGTGAAGTGGTATGTAAAGTGAATTTTAATTGGTTATAATTGTCATTTCATTTAGTAAAGTATTGTCTGGAGACCAGGATATCAATTAGCACTCTATGGACTCTGTTACTTATGAAAATATGCATATATAGAGATGATGTGCTCTAGCTGCAGATATACTTTAATTAAGAAAGTGGTACAGTAAATTAAAGACCTTTAAAGTATTAATTAATTGTTGTATAGATCAGTTCTGAGTATCAACTCAGTAAAGTTAAAATCACTGTATCTGATTTAAATGAGACGAGAAATGCGTATTCTCTGTTGTTACCAGTTTTTAAAGGTGCTTTAGAACCAGAACCATGTTAGCTTAAAGGTGAAATGCATCTTTTCTCTATACAGTGATAAAGTTTTATCTTAAGTTGGAGCTGTTTACAGTGATCATTTGTTTATACTAACATATCAACCAGAAGTGTTTTGTCAGGAGTCTTTATCCTGCTCTTTTTGTATATGTCCTTCATATTCCTTGGCATTAATAAACATCCCAGCATTAATAAGGTATAGAGAAGTGGTTCATATATTCTATATTACTATTAAATTGTTGGTAACCAAGTCAGGGTTTGGGATTTTTTTTTTCTTCTGCTTTTCCATGGGGGATGAAGAGGGACCTGTCCCTTTTTAACCACTTGCTCTGAATTACTTTTATACCCAATATAAGTGAGAAAAGAGGATGAATGTCACCTCTCTTCTTTTTCTCCTCCTGCCGATGCATACTCCTTCTTTTGATTGACAGCTACTAATAACCTTCCTGCCCTAAGTGCCATGGAGACACTTTATTAGGACAAACAGCCAAGGAAATCTAGGAATGAAGCCAAGCCTGCAGTGAGTTATTATCGGGCTTGTATTTATTTCAGCTTTGTAATTTTTTTCAGTGATATGCAAATCCTGAAATAGATCTTCTTCTGTTGAAGGACAGGTCCCTCTGTTAATTGATCCACTGAGATTCAGCCTAACCTCTTTTAGCTATCAGCCAGGGAAACAGGCTACATAAAAGAGTCTCAGTGCTGTATACAGTTCACATAAATTCACTGTGCATTCTACAAGGAAAACTTTCGCACAGAAAATGCATTTTTAGTTTTCCTGAACATATTTTACATATCACTGTTATCTGCATAACAGATCAAACTGATTTGTTTATTTGTTTATTAGATATGTATGAGGGTGCACTCTTATAATCAGATGTGATTTCAGATGGAGCTTTCTTTCTGTCTGGAATGATATACCACAAACATGTATTGTAAAAACACATTAAATGAAATGCAGACCTAGTGAAAGTGCATTTGTTCAAAATTACCTTTTTTTTTTTTAAAAAAATCTACATTACAGAAACACTTTATTACTGAGCAATTTGACTGTTTGGGAATTAACAACACAGGTGCATCTCCTACATGCCTTGAGATTCTGCGAACATTTTTTGTTTCTTTGTGGAGATTTGCAGCGAACAGGTAACATTGTTTCAAACAGATCCTTTAATAGCATATTAATAACAGAAGCAGGATGGATTTGCTTCTGCTTTGTCTTTCTATAGGGATAAGTCCATTTAGCAAGCAATTTATTTGACAGAGAGCAGAATTTGTAACAAAGGGAAATGTTCAGAGAAACACTAATAATAATAATCATAACAATAATAGTAATATCAAAGAGTCCAGAATGAAAAGGGATTATCATAAAAATGGGTATTATTTTTACATTTACATAGCATTTCTCATCCATAAGAATCCCAAAGCTCTTCATCAACCCCAGTATAATAACACCAGCACAAGTATAGTTATCACTGAGACAAGGGAGATAGCCCCAAGAAGGGGTAAATTTGGGGCTGGGTCCAAACTCTGCTGAGGAGTGAACTGGGACCAATAATGCTCACGTAGTGTGGACCGGCTTTCATTTTGACACCTCATCTGAACCATGGCAACATGAAAAATTACGGGGGAAATCTATTACCAAAACCTTCCACTTTCCTCCACCCGAGAGGGAGAAGGATGTGCATTAATGAGGTGTGGAAGCCTGTGTTCTAATCCCAGTTCTACCCACCAAATTGTGTCATGGCCTTGAGCAAATAATTTCACCTCTATTGCTTTAAAATGAGGATGATAAGCCTTACAAAGCTCAGTCTATGATTCTCACTCAGTAAGTGTTTGTAAAGTGCTTCCAATATGTGAAATACTTACGCAGGTATGAATAACTTTTGTGAGCACGACCATTGTACCTGGAGTGGAGAGCTCCTGAAGAGGTAGGATTATTAGTGTTGGCAGGGATGCAAGGGAGTCTGCATTTCAACTTAGATCAGAACCCAGACCTCTCCAGACACTGAAAATGATCATTTCCACAGATGAATTTCATGCTTTTTTCTTATGTCTCCAGAAGAGACATGGGAGAACTAGACAAGAACATCTTTACATATTAGGGAGCTGAGATCTAGAATCAATGTCCAATGACATCACTTTAGGACATGTTTGAGTCCTGCAGATTTTAGTGGTACTATGTCCTGTGCTGATAGCTGATGGGTTTAGGGCTGACAGGGATGGAGAATACCGAAAATCAAAATTGAAAATTGAAAATCTAAATTACAGGGATGTTTTGGGGGATTTAGTTATATCTGAAAACTTTAACGTGCTTTTGAAAGTCTAGATTTTCTGAATGAGGAGATTTAGAGATGGATTTTACAAGTTGAGCTAAACTCTAATCCATTCCTTCATTCTTTCCATCTGTCCTCAAATAATTTTCTATCAATTATTGTGCAGAAATCAATCCACCAGGCAAACCTATAGTTTGCAAAGCACAGTTGTGTGTAACTCATATCTCTGGTGGTGCAATGGCAGCTCTAGATAAAATGTCTGTGTCACATTGAAGGTATGGTACTACAGCTTGAAAGTTGCTAAATAATAATGGGTTGTGCAGAAGATTACTAAATTGACATTGCAGGAGTTTATTCCTTTGCATTTTTCTGGTTAAGGAGGCCATTACTGAGTAATGAAGACTGGAAACTAAATTATCACTCAGTCCTCTTCAGATTTCTCTCTCTTTTTCTTCTCTACAATTTCACTCTTCAATTTCCTCTTTGGTCATTTGCACACTAGTGTGTTAATGGTTTGGAGGAAATGTCTAGCAAATGACATCACTCCAGGGGCTAGAGCTCTATGGAGGAGTAAATGCATCAACATGAGGTTTTACAAGATTTTAGAGAAATTGCAAAGTGGGGTATTTAAGTAAAAGCATTCATGTTGCATTAATCAGTACTTAGGTTCTAGTAGATTTTCTCTTCAAAAAAAGAGCTTTGAAGGTAGTTTTTCAATCTACTGTTTTTCATCAGAAAAATTAACTCTAGAGGAGAGAGACCATAGAACTTTTGTGAAGTGTTAGTTTCATAACGAGCTTTTCTTTCTGACTTCTGTTTTGTTTGAGTGAAATTGATCCAGCTGAAATTAGCTATGTTTTTGTGCCTAAAACCAGAAATTTCACAGGATTTTTTGGAAGCAATTCTTTTTTATGCATGAAATGACAGTAAAAGGCAAGCATCTCACATTCTGAGGAATTTTTAATTTAAGTGAATTTTTTTATACAGATATATCAAGACAAGCAAATAAGATTGCAACTAAAAAAAGATACACAAGTAGAAAGTTGGCAGCTCAGTATCCAGAGAAATCATAATGTGTGTACTACAATGGTACTAAAAGGCTACTGTAGGAACCTACATTTTGTTATGTTAGATGCTGCAAAACCAAGGAATTAGTTGAGTTTCCCAACGTGATTTTCTGGGGAAGGTGATTTGTATATGGAATCCTTGTGAGAGAGAGTAGGGTTTACTCCTGTATTTCTCTTTTTGGTATTTGATTTGTTGTAATCAGATAATCTGTGATAGGTATAGGTTTAAAGGACTGACAGTATTTTTATATATATCTCTCCCTCCCTCTCTCCCTCTCTCTCCCTCTTTCTTATGTATATAAAATGACCTTCTGCATATATATATATACATACACACTTTTATTTGTGCAGACCGTATTTGCTACCTTATTGCAAATGTTAGGCGTGAATCTTTTATTCAGCCTTTAACAATAAGGTGTGGGTTTTTTGGAAGCAGTTGGCATTGATCTCATGTCTTCTCTGGGATCACAACTGAGCCAATGTTAAGTGTTTTTTGGAACAGCTCCTTAAGTAATGAATAAGTGAAAGAATATTACGACAAAACAGGGTTGCCTTTAGAAATGTACTAATAAGTAAGACGTGCTAATTTTGATCAGTCAGGTTTGTTAGAGTGTATAAGTGCAGAACAACTTGTAGAGGAGATCAAGATCTGAAAAAATCACTTTTTCTGGAAGTGGTAAACCACTAATTTTACATTTATTTCAGTTTACATGTAGAGAGCTGGGCAGGGATACATCATAACACCGTCAGAGTTGGCCTCTGAGGGTAACTAGTTTTATAGGTAGTGGTTTCAAACCTAAGGCAGTGCCAAGGTAAAAGGCAGCATAATTTAATCTGACCAAAGCAAAACACAGTATATTTTTTTTTTATNTAGAATCAATGTCCAATGACATCACTTTAGGACATGTTTGAGTCCTGCAGATTTTAGTGGTACTATGTCCTGTGCTGATAGCTGATGGGTTTAGGGCTGACAGGGATGGAGAATACCGAAAATCAAAATTGAAAATTGAAAATCTAAATTACAGGGATGTTTTGGGGGATTTAGTTATATCTGAAAACTTTAACGTGCTTTTGAAAGTCTAGATTTTCTGAATGAGGAGATTTAGAGATGGATTTTACAAGTTGAGCTAAACTCTAATCCATTCCTTCATTCTTTCCATCTGTCCTCAAATAATTTTCTATCAATTATTGTGCAGAAATCAATCCACCAGGCAAACCTATAGTTTGCAAAGCACAGTTGTGTGTAACTCATATCTCTGGTGGTGCAATGGCAGCTCTAGATAAAATGTCTGTGTCACATTGAAGGTATGGTACTACAGCTTGAAAGTTGCTAAATAATAATGGGTTGTGCAGAAGATTACTAAATTGACATTGCAGGAGTTTATTCCTTTGCATTTTTCTGGTTAAGGAGGCCATTACTGAGTAATGAAGACTGGAAACTAAATTATCACTCAGTCCTCTTCAGATTTCTCTCTCTTTTTCTTCTCTACAATTTCACTCTTCAATTTCCTCTTTGGTCATTTGCACACTAGTGTGTTAATGGTTTGGAGGAAATGTCTAGCAAATGACATCACTCCAGGGGCTAGAGCTCTATGGAGGAGTAAATGCATCAACATGAGGTTTTACAAGATTTTAGAGAAATTGCAAAGTGGGGTATTTAAGTAAAAGCATTCATGTTGCATTAATCAGTACTTAGGTTCTAGTAGATTTTCTCTTCAAAAAAAGAGCTTTGAAAGTAGTTTTTCAATCTACTGGTTTTCATCAGAAAAATTAACTCTAGAGGAGAGAGACCATAGAACTTTTGTGAAGTGTTAGTTTCATAACGAGCTTTTCTTTCTGACTTCTGTTTTGTTTGAGTGAAATTGATCCAGCTGAAATTAGCTATGTTTTTGTGCCTAAAACCAGAAATTTCACAGGATTTTTTGGAAGCAATTCTTTTTTATGCATGAAATGACAGTAAAAGGCAAGCATCTCACATTCTGAGGAATTTTTAATTTAAGTGAATTTTTTTATACAGATATATCAAGACAAGCAAATAAGATTGCAACTAAAAAAAGATACACAAGTAGAAAGTTGGCAGCTCAGTATCCAGAGAAATCATAATGTGTGTACTACAATGGTACTAAAAGGCTACTGTAGGAACCTACATTTTGTTATGTTAGATGCTGCAAAACCAAGGAATTAGTTGAGTTTCCCAACGTGATTTTCTGGGGAAGGTGATTTGTATATGGAATCCTTGTGAGAGAGAGTAGGGTTTACTCCTGTATTTCTCTTTTTGGTATTTGATTTGTTGTAATCAGATAATCTGTGATAGGTATAGGTTTAAAGGACTGACAGTATTTTTATATATATCTCTCCCTCCCTCTCTCCCTCTCTCTCCCTCTTTCTTATGTATATAAAATGACCTTCTGCATATATATATATACATACACACTTTTATTTGTGCAGACCGTATTTGCTACCTTATTGCAAATGTTAGGCGTGAATCTTTTATTCAGCCTTTAACAATAAGGTGTGGGTTTTTTGGAAGCAGTTGGCATTGATCTCATGTCTTCTCTGGGATCACAACTGAGCCAATGTTAAGTGTTTTTTGGAACAGCTCCTTAAGTAATGAATAAGTGAAAGAATATTACGACAAAACAGGGTTGCCTTTAGAAATGTACTAATAAGTAAGACGTGCTAATTTTGATCAGTCAGGTTTGTTAGAGTGTATAAGTGCAGAACAACTTGTAGAGGAGATCAAGATCTGAAAAAATCACTTTTTCTGGAAGTGGTAAACCACTAATTTTACATTTATTTCAGTTTACATGTAGAGAGCTGGGCAGGGATACATCATAACACCGTCAGAGTTGGCCTCTGAGGGTAACTAGTTTTATAGGTAGTGGTTTCAAACCTAAGGCAGTGCCAAGGTAAAAGGCAGCATAATTTAATCTGACCAAAGCAAAACACAGTATATTTTTTTTTTATTGATACTGCCTTTTATTTTGTACCTCTTCACAATAATCTGAGAACAAGGAAACTGTCAAAAAAAGGCTCTTTTAAAACTGAGGACATCAGAATAAGGCTAGTCAGGTTTACTTAGCGGACAAAGTGAGAGTGAAATGTTCTAATCCTTAAAGTGTGAGGAAGTAAAGGTTTCTCAAAGTCAGGGCAATACAGCAGGTGACAGAGAGCACATAGCCTACAGGCACGTCTACAGGCCATTCCCAGTTTCCTCACACAGGCTGTTAGAAGGATGTTTTATCCTGAGGCAAAGTTACAGTGAAAGAGTTAAAAACTGCTTTAGAACATCAGATGTCATGTCACAGTGCTTCAGAAACACTGCTGAAGTGTTGCAATGCATATAATGCTTTTTCTTCACTTCATTTATCTTACCTAAGAAATCACACTTAAGCCTGATCCAAAGCTTGATTCCATCTTCAGCACTTTTTCTTGGGTTTTTTAATATCTTTTTTTTTTTTTNTTGGCATAAGTCCATTGAAACCAATGGCACTACACTGATTTATATCATCAGATGTGCTGTCAAAAGATATTTTTGGGGGAAAAAAATGAAGAAATAAAACCTAAAAAAAAGCACCTAAGCTAAAATGAAAACAACCATCATTTTCACAAAATCTAGACTATATAAAAAGACATACAGATTCTCTTGATCTGAAACAGCGGGCAACTAACAAACATTAATCTAGTGTTTGAACTGCTATAACTGATGCCAGTGCTAAAATAAGAAAATGAGCAAAAAGTCTTTTTTATGTCAGGACAGTATGACCCAAGACCTTTCCCTGCCCTTTGAGAACATTTCTGTGTAAGCAGCCAGTCAGGAGTCTGGCCGAAACACCTGTGAGGAAACAGGCTAGTGTTATAGACCAACCAGTATCTCTCACAAATAGGCAGGAACAAGTTTTGGATCTAAAATACAATGGAATCTGTCAGAAAGGAAACAAAAAAGCCCATTTAGTTTCTGTTTACACATACATTTTATAGTCTCATGCAAACTGGCAGGAAATAAAGCAATATTCTAACTGTCTGAGCCTGGGAGCAGGCTAAGGCAGAGTTGTTCTTGTGAGAACAAGACAAAGCGGAGTCCTCTCACTATGCACCACCCAAGACCAGAAGAAACCGGGTTGCTAGTCCAAGAGGACAGGATATGGAGGGAAGGATGCTTGAATCAACTGTTGCTGCTTAAAGCTGAAAAAACCAGGACTTTTTATAGGCTTTTGTATTCCTGACACTAGTGAGTTTCATTCATGAAGTCTGGAGCTCATAGGCATGTAGAGCAGGCATTGTCGCACCCAGTTAGCCAAATCACAGTGGTCAAGCCAGGCTCTTTGCCCAGAAGATACCTGTTTGTTGCTTTATGTCTTTTACCAGACACCGCTTTCAGACTAGCAAGGAACAGAGAAGAACATCCGTCCAGAACAACGTGGCATTTGGGTGCGTGTTGCATTCACCTAGAGATCAGTTCTTAATATTTCCTCCTCAGACCTTTGTGGACGGGTCCTCTATCGGCCCACATTTAGATAGAAAATGAAGATAAGGATCTTTGGAAGTGTCTCCACATATGAACCTGACTATTTGAAGGTGGTCTAAGTTAGATAAATCTTGGTGTCTTTGCTGACACTGACAACACAGTTAATGCTGACTCTAAACCCCCTATTTAATGTGAACATCTGGCCCTTTATGTAGCTGTTAACTGGAGTGAAACCATCATGTATGTTCCATATAGATAGCTTACCATGACACATAGTAACAGCATTTGATTTTTAACAGTCTGGGTGCTTTCAAGATGGCCCTTTCCTCAGAACTCTTTCCCCAACATTAACAACTTCTTTGGCTTGTTCAGTTCCCAAGAGTGTCTCTTCCACATGTTATATAACTTGTTTATTTTAAGTTTTTTTTCGCTCCACACAGCAACCTTAAATTGCTGTCTCGTCTGCTGCTGCACCCACTTTGTTCATCTCAGTAGCCAGAAACAGCATAACCTGAAATACAAGCATGTTTCTAAAGAAAGGCGAGAATCCCTCTGGCTAATCTGACATGTTCCATGTTGGATCATCCTAGCTATCATGTACTGAAAATGTCAGAAATAACAGTAAGGCCCAAATATATACAGCTTCTTCTCTGCTGGACCCCCTATCAAGCCATGATTACTGTCATGAATTGGATGAGTTATACAAGAGAGGAAGAGTTGTTGAGTTTTGTTACAAATAGCATACCTGTCAGTGAAGTGAAAGGCATGCCACATCCAAAAAGGTGATGTATGACATGCTTTTCACTTCACTAGGAGGGATATAGGAACAAATAAACTACATGTTTCAAATGCCTTGTCTTCCACTCACAATTTGTGTAAGTGATTTTCTTGCTATTGTTTTCTACAAGGTGCTACAATAAGCAAAGAAATTGTATTTTAGTCTATTTAGAAAATGAAATAAGTTGTCTGCTGTGTAGTTCTCACCTCTGAAAAATACAGATGAATAAAAGCCAATATAAATGAAAGCAACTCTTGTTAATGGAATCTACAATGGTGTCCAAGCCTACAGCTGAACATGGAGTTTTTGGAAGATATGAGCATGGTTGCACATTGCAGGCACTGCTGACACTAGAATAATCTCCATCTTCTGGCAAGAAGGGTGTTTTCTCAAGGGCTACACCTGTGGATGGTTCCTTCACAAACTCGCTCACCATCTCCTCTTATCTTCCACCTCCATTTTCTTCTCCACCCTTCTTAGCACACTTTGCATACTTCATTATCACTGCTGTTACTATTCTATGAAAAGCAATCTAGTTATCTT